>JAULJZ010074897.1:0-12924 GCA_032270985.1 Heliamphora pulchella | reverse complement strand
TAACAATAAACATTTTATAAGAAAATCTAATTTTTTTTATTTGTAATCTCAAAGGTACAAGTGAAATTTTGAAGAGTCGCCCAACTCCATCGGTTGGTTGGCCCACATAACAGATGATAACATTCTCGATCAATTTGATCGAATTTTGAAATTTTTATTTTTTGTTGGAGTAGTCATTTTATTGAAATGGTCACCCGCTTCAACACTGCATATCAAATATTTTAAAGAGATTATAATGATACAATTGCTCATTCATTCCAACTAGGAAATGGGCAAGATGGGGATGTAGTGTTCCATCGCCATTTGCTATTTTATCGGAGCAAGGGAACGAGGGTAAGGGAAGATAGTCGAGAAGCAGTAGAGATAAGGTGGGGTGTGAACTTTAAGAGGGTGATATTAATGAAAATTAAAATAATATTATATTAAATAAATATAATTGATGAATGATTAAAACTACAAAATTAACAATAAGTAATTGAGATAAAAATGAGAAATAAATATCACATTTTTCTATTTTGGTCTTGTTATGTTTTAAAAAATAAACTTTGTTTATATATATATATATATTTCACATAATCGGGGAATGAAATGAAAAAAATCAAAACAGAAGAAATAAATATCGTCATCGTCCCACTTGTTGGGAGCGAGAAATCTATAAATAACATTGTTAAAAACATATGAGAGTGGAACAATTGCTTATTCTATCTTATTCTTGGTACCAAACGTACCATAAAAACTAGAATTATCTAGCTTGTGCATGCAACTCTAAGAAAATAACTGAAATATGATTGTTTTAAGAGTGGTACGTACTTTACCAATTGGTATATCATTGTTATTCGTACGAGGCACCACCGACAACGAGGACCACAATACTTGGCCGATCAATGTCATGTCCCCAAACAATTGACTTCTCAATAACAACCCAATTCGTCAGGGTCCTATCATCTCATAAGTAATTCATCGAGCCACATGATTTATTGGAGCTCCATGTATTTAAAGGCGACGCCACTTGGCTCCTAATAATTTTGGGTACCTTTTAAAATTGACTTGGTAATTAAGGTTTAAAATTTAAAGATTTGTTTACTCACAAGTCTCGAGTTCAAAAATATTTTAAGTACTATCAATTCTTTAACGCTAGTTCATACAAGGTTTTGTCTCGAATTTAATTAAGCCCCTACAAATAGACGGTAAGATTAATCTCCAAAGATTACTCAATGTGCACTTAAACTAGTCCAAACACCCGAAAACATTAAAAAAATAAAAATAAAAACTTTGGGTACCATTTATCCCCCAATAATTGTTCAACAATATATGACCCATGTTTCTAAGTCTCAAAAAATTGACCTCTCTCCAAACTAGTAGAGGAAAAAGAGTTGGACTTCTTTAAAATTGAGAAATCTAAAGTTTATCGTAAAATTGAGATTATTGTGGATTCACTATAAACTCATATTTATAATTCGAACAGTTTATGTTATAAAGATTATTTAAAAAAAAAAAAAAGCACTACCCGTGTAAAAAGATTACGTCGATCGAACATTAGTAGTTAAACTAACTATTAACATTTATTTTGAAGGTCTGTAGGATTTTCAAATTAGACTTCTTATAGATAATTGTGTTTTGATAGTACAACAACTAATATCCGATTAATCTTTTTTTTTTTTTTTGGTATGAATAATTGTTTTGGCATACATTACAAGAATAACAATTCGAAATTCAGAGGTGGCTCGAGGTAGACCAACAATAAGCTCAACTCTATGGTAAAGTTATATTGCCAACTTAATGAATAATTTAGAGTAGATGTTTGAAAGTACCACACAAGACAGTAGGCAGTTGCCCCTCAATAACTGAATGAATGCGATGCCTTCCATTTTCCTGCACGAAATTTGCCATCAGGGACAATTATTCAACAATGTAAAAATAACATGCAAAATTAATTATATAGTTTTTCTCTTTAATAATGTAACAAAAAATACTTCAAATAAGACATATTAATCCTGTCATGCATGTCCCGTGATGACAAGGGCAGGCACGCAGAACAAGATGCAACGGTCTGTCAACCACCAGGTATCGTGACGTGTGCTGTAGGGAACTCATTTTTTAGGCCAACTATTGACGAGTGCGCATGGAGGGCCAATATCCGCTCATTTTTTAGGCCAACCATTGACAGTGCGCATGGAGGGCCAATATCCGCTCATCACTCACCCACCTACACTTGTGAGAGAGCCAATTAGGCAAAGCGACACAATGGCTGAAAATACCTAATAATTTTCTCACACACACACACACACACACACACAGATTAGCATATATAAAACCAAAACTGACAACCAACCATAACTGGCAAACAACCATTCAACTTTGTACAGTCCAGTTTACCAGTATTTAACAAAAAAACAAAAAAAAAAAAAAAAGAAAGAAAGAAAGAAAGAAAGAAAGAAAGGAAAATCTGGGTTTATTACAACATCACAAAACACTACAGAGAGACAAAAGCTTGAACCAACATCACAATTCACAAATCACTGGGAAGATAAGGAAGCCGCGGGCAGAGGCACAAGGCTGGGTTTAAAACAAACAGTCTTGAAGCTATCAGGAAGGCCGGGCATTTCCAGATTTGAGTATTGTATTTTCTCAGGAAAATACTGAGTGAAGTTTTCCCGGAACTGATGCTGGCAGTTCCAGAATCCCACCTGCAATAAGTAACTCTCTTGGTCCATTTGACAAAGAAATGCACAACAAAACCCTCCACCCCACTTCACATGCATATCGAACGTGACCTGAAGACAGAAAGAGAGGTCCCGGCCCACTTCGTTCTCTGTTATCCTCCAAAACTTCACGACACTCGAATTGTTCTGTACTAGAGTCAAGTATCCCCCGACATCGATCAACCCCATGGAGACGTGACGTGAGGAAAAATATCTCGGAAATGAGATCACACGAAACTTCTCATCGCTCAAATCAAATTGGACAATGATGGTGCTGATGCCCTTGTTCATGGTCCAGTAAAGGGCCCCCTTCCAGAATACAACTCCCCATCCATCTCGATTGACTATGCTACGAGGGGCATTTAGTTCTCTCCATGAACTTTCTCCAAGCGAAATGATCTCGAACCTCCTGACTTTACGCCTGCAAGAAAAACCGGTGTATGCTCGGACAACTTTGTACTTGCCGGTTGAGGGATCAAAGCCTAAACCAACCTCGTGACGGTATACAGCAGATTTCAAATTCGATGGTGGTAAAATCACCCGCTCTCTTGTTATAGGATTGTAGACTACGACAGGATCTAGCTTCTTACTAGAAGCCATGCAGAGCAAACCATTGCAAGAGCACATAATTTGAAGGTCCTCAAGCATTTTCTCAATAGGGATCCGTCTGGTTTTGCGTTTCTCAATATCAATTAATACCAAATGGCTAAGAGTATCCTTAATATCGGTCCCAGGTACCGCTTTAAGAATGAGTCGGGTAGGTTGATTATGGAAACTACTAAGTTCTTTGATGAAACAAGGATCTTGAGTCACGACATACCAGGTCTTACAAACAACTCTGCATATCAAGATCGATTCTGTTGGGAGTCTAGACAATATGTTAGAGATTATCTCCTGGGGTAAATCAACAACTCCCCTGTTCACTTGACCATTGCAATTACTTGATCCTCGTCGCTTCGAGTCCATTTGAGGGAAAGTTTGAAACACATAAAACAGATTCTTGAGAACAATCTTTCTTACCAATGGATGCTCAGAAGTAGACTGAAAAGCACACCACATATATCAAATTCAGTGAGTGTAATTTCCGCCAAAGGTGACATCCGGCAGGATGTAGAAATTCAATAATTAATACGTTACCAAACAGATGGGTTTCTGTGATCATGTAACCCCATATAACAGTAATACACAAGTCAAGAAAATTTCAAATTCACATGAAATGTCAGATCATGTTTTGAATCTATGCACCACATGAATTGTGTACAGGTTAACATGGATATTCAGAAATGAAGTTTCAAATTTTCAATACATTAAAACCTCAGTTAAGAGGACCATTCTGCTGTATAGTAGAATATAGCAGATGAAAGCCTAAACCAACCTCAGAACTTGAACCGGTATCTATGCCTACAAGATCATCTTTATAGAATTTCCTCCAATTGAATATTTGAGTTTAACTATTAATCAATAAGCCTAAAGCCCTACTAACTACTTGCACCATGTTACCATTAGCTCCAGGGGTCAAAATTTGTCTTCTTGTGTTGCTTTGGTTATTTTGGAAAAGGAAACATTTTGGAAATGTTTCGAAACACAAGGAAAATGGTAAAAAAATGGAAATGCAAAGAAGTGATTGAAAACAAAACTGAAACATATCTAAATGTACATGTAACTTCATAACTATTTAAGTAAACAAGTTTGAGATCTTTAATTCAATACATATAAAGAATACACCTGTATAATTTGGTATTAAATGTCCATACAAACAAGAAATCATTAATTTAAAGTCAAAAAAATTATTGAGTGCTAGTATTTATGATTCTAGATATGCATAAGGTTACTACCAAACAACGTTCACAAATATATAGATTAATAATAACCCTACTTAATCATAATCAAAAGTCAAGGGCTCTCAACGTTCTCTTATTTCCAAATTGAATTTCAGAAGTTATCTTGCTTCTCAAATATTTTTACCTTCAAAGACTAAAAGTCTTATTTCCAAATTGAATTTCAGAAGTTATCTTGCTTCTCAAATATTTTTACCTATAAAGACCAAAAAAGGAAACCGTAAACTATTTTGGGCAGGCATCCTGAATTCCTGATATATGATACGAGTCAAAACAAATTATTGTCACAATATGTTTCATACTGTTTTTATGAAAAAGTTGCAATTTTGGTTTCCAGTAATGATTAGTGTTAGTTTCGTGGGAAATGGAAATGTTTTGAGGAAATGGAAATATTATGTTTTAACGGAAATGGAACCAAATTTTGTTCCTTGGCTAGCTTGTACATATTCAGTATATATTCAATGCACATGTATGCTGATTGAAAGCTAAGGAGGGAACTTGTCACCATAATGAAAACCGATTTATGGCAAAAAATAAATACTTGAAGAATTCCAGGCTCAATAACAACAAAAAAAAGAGTGAAAAGTTCTGAAAAAGATTCAGAGCTACAAAATAAAAAAGGTAGGAACATGAGAAAGGGTTACAAAAGATGGTCACAAACACATTCGAGCAAGTAAACCAAATATAATTCTAAACTAATGTAGCACACAAAGCTTGCAGATTGATACAGCACGTTTGATTTGATAATGAAATAAAAATAAGTGGATATTTCAAAAAGACCAAATGCAGTACAGCTGTAGTTCGCTTGAACAAGGTCTTATTTGTGAGTTGTTTAGAAATTGAGGACCAGCTTCCTGACAGTTCGACTCCAACTCAAAACATGGAAACTTTGCTACATTTCATATCCTACAGTAAGTTCACTTGTGGTTAACTTGAACAGATATTGCGAAATTCCATGCCCAACCTGTCCCACTTCAAAAACTCATACCACACCTATAAAACTGACACTTACAGAATTTTTGGTAACAGGACTCTCATACTCCAAAGGATTGTGAGAGCGACCACATGATAAGCACATTTTCAATACTCACAACTGACACTTTCGGAAACTCACCCCCATCTCAGCTGTTACTCTAACTATCTTGCACAACCAATACCACCATAGTAATGTCACCAACATAGTTGCCACAACCCTGTTGCCAATGCCCACCACCACAATGACTGCAACATGTGGAGCCACCATACATTGCCAGTATCAACAAAGCCACCAACATTAATGCGACACTGCTCACCTATTTGCCAACTCATATACTGCCACAACTGCCTCTGCCACTACCAGCACTGCCTATCCCATCACAACTCCTTCCAGTTAAAGGAATGAACCAACTACTATGGAATCGACAGCTTTTACAATTAGCCACCACCAAATAAGTAATACCCCATCCCACATCAGTAGGAGATGAGAAATTAATCCCAAATTGGTGGGAAATGAGAAATTAGCCTGATGTATATTGAAATTAATGGAATACTACTAATAACTTGGCCATACATTTTTGGGCCATATTGTTAAGCTATTTATTTAAGGTATTCGGGCAGTAGTCTACTTACATTATTACAAATGGTAGCAGAGCTAACCTTGGTCCCATAAAGGACTTCGTCGCAATGTGGATAGAAGAGTAGAGGCTCCCAAGAGACATATAGGTTTCGGGATTGTATAATTTGTGCACGCTAATAGAGTGCTATCCACAGTACCTACTAGATAAAGAACCTAAACCACACGACGAGAGCGTCGCGTCTTTGAGTGAGAAATATTGTAATACCCATCCCACATTGGTTGGAGATAGAAAATTAGTCTGATATATAAAAATAAATAGGATACTACTAATAACTAGGTCTTAAACATTTGGGTGGTGTTTTTACGCTCTTTATTCAAATTATAGGGCCGATAGTCTACTTAGTCGTTACACTCCACAACCACCAGTATAGTACTACTAGAATTCTCACTATCACCAACACCAAACTCCTTATAAATGGTGGTGTGTAGAGGTGATGGTGGTAGTGGTAGTAGTCCATAATGAACCTATTACCAATGATTTATTGCTCCTAGAGGACATGAATAGGTCAGTCTCAAAAATCTATTACCAATTAAAAGTAATACGAGATATCAATCCAGTATTCCATAAAAATTAACGAGATAATAACACAAAGCTTTTTATGTGAAAACCAAATGGGAAAACACACTCATATGATGAAAACCACTAACCAACTAACAAATAAAGTTTGCTATTGTATCAAGAAATTACGAGACATAACAAATTAGGAATTACAATCCCTTACCCAACTAACCTAAGTAAAAGTCCTCCATAAACACTTCTCACGATTGATCTCCACTCCTCATGGCTCTGATCCAATCAGTATCTTGTGGTTCAATAGCACTCAATCAAACAACTTGCCTCGGTCTCTATACTCCACATCTCCGTTAACTCAACAGACAGAGGTTAGCCCACCCAAGCATGAATGTGCTTGATGGAGTCGTGAAGATATATAGGTGTGCTGGGCTTTCAAAGCACCCAAGCATTTGACAAACTCAGGCACACGGAAAAAACAGTGTAGTTGAGTAAAGCATGATAATCCTTTAAGAAAACCAAGGGGAGTCTATAAACTCTCTAAGACTACTAATTTCCAGGGTTAATGTTGAGAGAGTCATCACCAACTCTTCAGAATCTGCCAAAATCTTCTGAAATCATTCAGCTCATTCTTCTTCTTCTATCACTCTTCGCTCTCTAGAATCTTCTCATTATATATTTCAAACCCTCCATTGCCTCCTATTTAGAGATTTCCTGAATGCTCCAAATCGACCATCTATGTCAGTGACGACTAGCCTATAAATAAGGAGTCCCAGACTTCCTTTTGTGTGAACCGAACCATGAGCTGCAATTGAAGTAAGCGTGCAAGGTTAGTGAGGTGTTCTTGTGTGTTTATTGTATACTAATAACTTGTATTTGAGTTTTATCCCTTCGGGGGGGTGTCAACTGGTTAGTGGGTGTCAGTATTTTCTGGTATTGTACACTGTTTATGCATACAAGAGTTCTTTTTTTAATAAATATATTATTTGGCAGTGTTCCAAACTCAACAATTTCATACGAGGGGCAGGCAGTTAGGGACCAATAGCTGGGTAAGGCGATCTCTAATCATTGTACCAATGCGTCATCAAGGAGGCCACAGTTTGGACTGTGAGAGCGAGACAGTCAGGGACCGTGTTTGGTGACGTCATTGGAGGAGTCACGCAGTTAGGAACTGAGAAGCGAGTTCGCCTAGGCAATCCTATTCTGAGAAAAATCATAGCAAGATTTTTCGTTAATTTTAGTAGTGGGTCTTTGTAACACAATTTGATGGTTCGAGAAATTAAATAATTATAACTATAATTATGGGAGGATGTACACAGAAGTATATCTTCAAGGACAAGTCCTTTGGGATATTGTTGGTGGCAATGAGACTACTTAGCTGAGAACGCAGAGGCACTGCGTAAGTGGCGGGTCAAGGCAAGAAAAAGTATGTTCGTGTCGAGGACATTTCAGAAAGATTTGTTAGAATATGTACTGAGAGTATTTTATATTTTTCGTAATGTTTGTCTCTAACTGAAGGGTAGTTCAGTTTTTATTGGTTATTGAGGTTTCTTAGCGCTTTGCTCTCTATTTATATATTGTAACTTCTTGTTAGTTGTTAAGAATTTTTCATTATTGCAATAATAGTTTTCCCCTTCATCATTTATTTTGCTATTCTGGTATCAAAGCCACCATCACTCAAACCCTAACTGTCGCTAAAGAAGATCTGAGCCATTGTCGATCTCTTAGCAAAACCATCGTCGAACCCTTTGCAAACCATCATTCAACGAATCCTAACACGATCTGTTCTTGCTTCTGATCTTAGTTATTTGCAAAATCCAGAGCTGGTTACAACTCTTCTGTCTTCTACATCACCGACCACCGCCACTTGGTCTTCAACCCCCACCAACCAGCCCAAGAGCATAGCCGAGCACCACTTCCTCGTTTTTTACTCTTGTCGACCATCGACGCAGCCTCCACAACCAGCTCTGAACCTTGGCATAACCTAAAACGACCCAACCAGACTTCAATTTGCTCTTTTGGCCTTCACTGGAACCCTAACTTCCACCAACGACCTTGTCAGGCTATCACCGGACTCCGGCGACTTCGACAGAGCCTCATTGAGTTTTGTTCCTCTGGTTTTCTCCTTGCTTTTGTGCTTCAGGTCGTGTTACTGCAGCTTGCCAGCTTCAATTTGTGCTTCGGTTCTCCGTTCTGTTTACGGCTTCAGTTTGTGCCTTTGTCTGCTCTTTGAATTTTGTTACTTGATTATATCTTCTTGGTGCTACGTCAAACCTTTGAAGCACTAGTTGTGTAAGCCATGGGTTAGTGATCTCTACTTGCTGCTAGTTCAGCTTATTGGGTACTTCACGATATTATTATTGTTATTTTTTGTTTGGGGTAGCGAGGTGGGTTAAACTTTGTTTTAAGCTTTTCGACATGTCTAAAGATAAGTTACATATTATTAGAATTTCGTCTCAATAGAGATAAGTATTCTTATTGGTTTAATGTTTTGAAAAAAATTCTTCTTACGAAAGGAGATGGGATTATGTGACCGGTTTTACCGCTCCCTCCAGATCCTAAAGTTGAGGGGTATATAAATCTGTTGCGACATGGAACCGGAAAAATTGCACAGGTATTTGGTTTCACAACACTTGAGGAAACAAGTATTGGCATGAACTTTTCTAAATATGGCACCGCCAAAAAGATATGGGACTATTAACGGAGTATGTATCTCAGATCTAATTTTGACAAGCAATATGAAGTGGAGATGCCTATTTAAAGTGCCAAACAAAAAGACAAATCGATCCAAGTGTTCTATAATGAGAAGACAAATTATTGAGATCTGTTAACACTTATGGAACCTTCAAATTTGCAAATGCTAGATAGTTATATGCATTACAAAGAGAAACAGAGGCTAATGCAGTTTCTTATGCCCCTTCATGATCAATTTAAGCCTCTCAGAAAGCTATTCTAATCGTTTTCCCTGACCATCAGTTGATAGTACCACGAACTTATTGCTGAAGAAACCCGTCTCAAAGTTACTCAACTTGCCATTCCTTCTCAGTCATTATATGCCACTCCACCTCCTTGATATCCATTATTATTGAACCCCTCCAATCATTTTATTCAGGTCACGGAGAAGCCAAGACCACATGTTGCTATGGATAAGTGTAGTTTTTGCCATCAAAACAGACATTGGAAAGATGCTTGTCCTAAACTAGCACAAAATGATCACCCTTCCACTCAACTCAGCATCGCGCCCACCTGCTCAATTCTCTTAGCCTCCTGCCGCACTTGTAGCACCTGCATCTAATGGTACTCCCGCCCTTCCATCATAGTCGTTGCTAGATTAACGCCATCATCTTCAGTCTATGCTAGCATCTTTTGGGATTTGATCACATGCTTCTATGGCCTCTTCTCACTTAGGTTTGTATAGTTCTTCTTTCTTAGGTATTTATCTCAACTTGGATATTTGATTCTGATTCTTCTCATCATATAACATCTGATTTATCCAATCTTAGTCATTGTATTTCTCCTTCTTCTATTATTGTTTGCACCCCTGATGGTTCACCTATGTAGGTTGTATCTATTGCCTCTATTGTCCCATTTTTATCATCCTAATGCATATCCCTAATATTTTCTATGTACGCGAGTTGTCTACTAGTTTATTACTTATTAGTCAACTCTCAAATTTTGGTTTTGACGTTCTATTTTCTTCTTTTGGTTGTCTTGTTCAGGATCAGGCGTCTAGGAAGCAAATTGTAATCGGGTGTAAAGTTGGTGATTTATATATTTTGAAAAGCTTGCATATCCCACTAGCACCTTCTTCTATTGTCATGTCTTCATTTTCCTTAGATCAGAATTCTTCCCATTTTTATTTTTGGCATTTTAGATGAGGTCATTTGTTTACTGATGATTTAAAAATTTTGGTTCAATCCAGTAGCTTGGGTAAAGTGTCTGTCAGTGACATTTACGAGTTTAGTGGTAATAAACTTATTAAAATCTCATCTTTACCTTTTAATAAAAGTATAAATGGAGGTCTAGTCTAGTATGTTTCTTTTATAGATGATTATAGTCATCTTTATTGGATCTATCAAATGTCTCAAAAATCTAATTTTTTTTTGTATTTTTCACACCTTTCACTTTATGATCCATACTTATTTTTCTACCACTTCTACCACTATCAAGATTCTTTGTTCTGACTTAAGTGGAGAGTATTTTTTGACAAAATTTACAGATTTCTTTGCTTCTTCTGGTACTATTCATTAATCTTCGTGTTCTGATACCCCGGCTCAAAATGGTAAAACTAAGCACAACCATCGACATATTCTTCATACAGCTCGCTCCCTTTTTCTCTCCTCTTATATTCCTTCTACCTTCTAGAGTCAAGCTGTTCTTAAGGCAACGTATCTTCTTAATCGTATGCCTACTTCTCTTCTTTATAGACTCTCACCTTACGAGAAATTGTTTACTCAAACTCTTAATTATTCCTTGTTGCATGCCTTTGGTTCAGTTTGTTTCATCCTTTCCTAACGAGAACAGACTAAACTCAGTACCTACTTTGCTATCTATGTCTTTTTAGGATATGTTATTCAACAAAAAAAGTATCAGTGTTATGATCATGTCTCTTAAAGGTTATGTCTCTTGTCATGTGTTCCTTGAGCGTCTTTGATGCCAAACGGCCTGCAAATAAAGGAAATAAAAAATGAAGAACAGAAAATTAACAATCTAAATTCAAAAAAAAAAAAAAAACTCAATTCTCATTCATTCAAATCGTACTCTACATTATTAGGCCTCATATTTATAGGCTGAACAAAATCTGAAAATATAGAAAGCAAATCAAATCCCACCATTAAGGATGAAGGAGAGAGAATCGAATCATACGAAAAGAGAAAACTCCATAAATAAAGTACGACATTCTGTCTAATTAAAACAAGTCAAATGAATCGATTCTCTAATTAAAGCAAGTTAAACAAATTAATTCATCATTTGGCCCCATCTGACATATGTGTGCTAAATTTTAGGCCTCGTGTGATCCCCATCATTTCTCCCTGGCAAAAAAAAAGAAGACTCCAGAGAGTGGTGACTGTGATACTGCTCTAAAAGATCTGGTGCAAGGCGCCGCAACTCCTTATCTGTAATCCAAGTAGCATCAAAGAGTGGACGACCTTTCCATGTGACAAGGTAACGCTAGTAACCACCGTAGAAAGACCCGATAATCTCGTCACCTAAGACTTCATCAAACTAAACTAGCTGCGAATTTAGGCGAGGAGGCACTGGTGCTGGAGGTGTAGGGGCTCCCTGTGTTAAGATACATGTAGGAATTATGGGAGGCTCAAATGTGCCTCGGTAAGAGAACAAGTCCTCTACATTTAAAATAGAACTAATGTTCATAGTGTCAGTCAGATTATATCAACCTATAATTAGCCTATCCAATTATGGCATGATTCTTGTATTTTTAGCTGTATATTTTAGCTTCCTTTTTAGTTAGATATGATTGATGTAATCGCTGAAAATCAGCCATGTAATTAGCTCTTAATTAGCTCTAACATTGTTATATAATTGAGAGAAGCCTCAGTATAAGGTATTGAATAAAATTGACATAGTATCAAAGCCATAATCGTACCATCGATTGCCTTCTTGTTTTCTTCAAGCACAGGCGCTGTCGCCTTCTTTTCTAGTTTTCCAGTTCGCAAACCCTAGCCCACAACGCTTCACGCGCCGTCGTCTTCTTCTTCTTTTCTTGTTTCCTGGTTCGCGAACCCTAAGCTCTCAACGCCACTCGCCGACCTCCAAAACCCTAGCCGCTGCATCTCTGGCTTCCAGCGATCTCTTCTCAACACTCTGACGACCTCGCCGACCTCCAGTGACTCTGGTTCTTGGCTCCTTTGTTCACGTCGGCAACCTTCCTGGTTGAGCCAACTCTTATTGTTTCCCCGGTTCGCGCGTGAGCTCTTTGGTTGCAATCCTTGGTTGTTGATCGGTACCGTCGATCGGTATCATCTTCTCCTGTTTCGTGATTGAACTCAGTCGGCGCTTGATTTCGGCTGATTGGTGTTTGGTATGCTCTATTTAGCTTGCGATTTGGTTTGCTCTATTTGGCTTCTCTGTTTGGTTTGCGGTTTGGCTTGCTCTTTTTGGCTCTTTTTTTATTTCGGCTTATTGGTGTTTGGATTCACATTTGTCTCATCGTGGTTTGTTGCTCTCGGGGGTCTCTCGTATCTCTGGTCATTTTTTTCTTTTCTTCTAGTGTTTGTGATTTATCATGTCTACTAA
>JAULJZ010074896.1:0-34741 GCA_032270985.1 Heliamphora pulchella | reverse complement strand
TCTAGACTATGTAACTCTTATGGAGTGGTATTCGATTTTCGTTGTGGTATCGATGTGAGTCGCAAGGAAGTTGCTTTTGAAAATCTTTTGTGATGTGACCTGTTAGAGTAAGTTTGTTTAGAATGGTGAGTAGATGTTGGTATAGAGAAAACATTTTTTTATGGGAGCGTGTGAACTCTATATATGAGAAGTTGAAGGGTGATATAAATTTGTTGTTTCTGGTGGAGTTGCGTAGCAACTCAATGTGAGTACATGGGAGAAATAAGTGTTTGGATGAGAAGAGTGAAAGTGTAAATAAGACTACACGAATTCATGGGTATGGTTTTTGTAATTGACCTTGAGTGAATCGAGTGTCTTGGTATAATGTGGGTAAGATAAAATAATTAAAGTGCGAAAATGGTTCTTGGTTCGATTGTGTGGCAGAAAATATGTGTAGAGATTGTGTGATGATGATGAGAGGCTTCATAATCAGGAGTTAGTACGGTTTAGTTGAAGGATTGTAGGGTGGATGATATGTACGTGAAAGAATTATGTGACGAGATTGTGATTAGATTCATATGGGTAAGCATTTACCTGGGGAGCGTTTAGTCTGTGTGGTATGTTTAGCCCTACTGACTCATTAGGTTCAAGTGGTGGTATTAATCTTGATGGTCATAAGGCTAGGTTATCCAACATAAAGTGGTGATGTGATTTCGAGTTAATAGTCATTAGTCGATCGGGAAGTTGCCTTCGATGTACATTTGAATATGGCAATGAGTTAGTTTTCGGAAGAGTGACAGTCTTTCCAGATAGAAGTGGAGAATGTTTGAAATCATTTTCAGTGGTGGGCTAGTTTTGAGACATATGATCGCTTGGTGAAGTCGTACTCAATGTAAGTTATGTTTTGGAGTCAACATGTTCTCAATGATAGACTGAGATCATGATACCACAACTTGAAAGTGCGGGAGTCAGATATACCCAAAACTGCCTTTAGGAATCGTTACGAGCATTATGAATTTGTGGTGATGCCTTTCGGGTTAATGAATGTACCTGCTGTGTTTATGGATCTGATGGATCGGGTGTTCGGAAGCTTTCTAGACCAATTCGTAATTATGTTGATAAACAACATTCAGTTATATTCTTGGAGTGAAGAGGAACACAGAAAACATTTAAAGATTCTTTGTAGATCCTGAGAAAACACAAGTTGTATGCAAAACATGGAAAGTGTGAGTTTTAGTTGGACTGGGTGATGTTTTTAGATCATGTTATATCTGGAGAAGAAATTGAAGTGGACCTAATAGAAGTAGAAGCAATAGTTAATGGGAAGAGACTAACTAACGTGGTAGATATACGAACTTTTTAGGGTTAGCTAGTTATGTGATATGATCCTTGAAGATTTGATAGTAATCTGTGAGACCCCGACCCATTAAGTGTAGATGGAGGTTGGATTAAAACTTGAGCTTGGTGATGTTTTGAGCTTGGGTACGCATGAAAGGTATATTAGAGGAAAAATATGAGGTTCAATGGATGTTCAGACAAAAATATGTGAAAAGTGTGTGTAGGAAAGTGACATACCTTCACTAATTTAGTGACAACATTTTGTACAAAATGAATTTCGGTATGAGGTTTGAACCATTGGAAAGTAGACTTCCGGGGTTTCAGTTTGAGTACAAGAACGACCCTATTTGGAGTTCGAATGAAGGAGATATACTCACTCAAAGTCGGACCAAAAGTATCGAGCGGTCCTGAGACCGATCGAGTGGTTTGTGACGGGCAGAGGCTATAAATCTTGATTTTTGGGTTAATTTGCTCATTTTCTCTTCTCTCCTCACTCTCTAAAGCTCAAGAGTGATTTAGGGTTTACCCTTTGGAGGTTCTTGGGAGTTTTCGTGTTCGTGAAGGTCAATATCTTGTCGTTTTCTTGAGCGAGCCACCTTTGGAGAGCGTGGATGTTCGTGGAAAGCTCCTCTGTGACCACGCGACTTGAGTTTTGGTGGATTTGAACTCGTGGGAGGTTTGATTGTTGGTGGTGGGACGTTCTTGAGGTAGGATCTAGACTCTCTCTTGTGGTTTGATTATGATTTGTGTTGATTATTTTTCTTTAGAGAAAACCCTAGCATGTTGTATGTATGAAACTAAGACTTAAGTGTGGGTATTTGGAGAAATTGAGATGTGTGGATCCTATGTTGGGTATTTGGAAAGTGTCATTCTTAGAAATGAATAAAAATTGAAAAGATAGGGTTTTGTTACATTGATGAAAATTACTAAGGATTGAAATATTGAAATTATTGGTTGAGAAATGTAATTGGATACAAAATGAATTAAGGTTAGTAATCTTATAAAATGCAAGATTTTAGAGTTATTTGAAAAATCTAGGGTTTTAAGGAAATAGTTAACCTCGATTTTTAAGAACTTATTGTACCAAAAAGGTTTTCGGTTGATTATTTGCTTCACTTAAACTTTTATGCCCCAAGGGAGATTTTAAAATGATTTATTCCTCTTTTTAAAAGTAAATTCTTGGCCCAAAACATGTTAAAAGGTGTGAAAATTCTTTTAAGTATTGAAAATTAGATTTTTGGCTTGAAAAAGAATCAGGAGTACGACCGATCGATAAACTGCTTGAGCGGTCTATCGGGCGATCTTTTGATACTATTGGTTCTTTGGTGCAGGTGAAAGACCTCTCGAGCAGTCTTTTCACCGATCGAGCAGAAGACCGCTCAAGGGGTCTGGGCCTTTTTCAAAATTTTTGATGTTTTATTTTAAAGGATTGGATCTTGGGTACCTTGGCCCTAGTTTTTTAAAATATTATTTTACATTAATTAAACCATCGATTGGGCCCCTTTGAAAGATTTTAAACTTGTCACTTGATTTTCCTTTGAAAAAGAAAAAGAATAATAATAATAATGATAATAAGAATGATAATAATAAATTAAACTATGGTGAGTTTAGGATGTGAAGTGGGGTAAATGTGGTTTGGCATGGTTATAACATAAAAATTCTAAGTTTTTGAAAAGAATAAGTGGGTTTCAAACTTATTTCTACATGCAAATGATGGGTGCTTCCTTTTCCAATAACATGATTACTATTGAATCAGTCTTGTGTTAATATGTTATGAAATTGCTATATAATTTGAGAGTTGTGAAAACTTATAAATATTGATGTGATGATGCATGATGCATGAGCTATGAAAAAAAAATTTGAACACTAATATGGAATGTGATTTGACAATGAAGCAGAAAATTTGTAATGTGAATCAAAATGAGAATAGTTTAAAAATGATTGGGAGAGGAATTGATTATGGGGTTGGACTCCCGGGTTTTCTTGAAAATGATAGTATCGAGAATAATGAACTGTATGGATTGATGTGAATTAAGTTGGCCTGCCGGGTCTACGGTGAAAGACCAAAACCTTGTGCAAGATGGGGACCACATGCCCACGGGTTAGCCCCCGAAATGTGGTGTTGCGTCGTGGTGAGTTATAGAGCTATCTATTACCCAATGGCTTCGCGTAGCCTATTGGGAATTAATTGGGAGGAGTTTCTATAAGTTGCGCCCGACGCCAGTTCATTGTTGTGATACGATTTTGTGATAAACTGGGTAATAAAAATGTAATTCATTTTTTTTTGTAAAAAACTGGGTAATGAGAATAATTGTGAAAGAAAGAAATGTTTTGAAAAAGATATAATGATTGAGCAATTTGACGTGCATGGGTGTGCGCGTGGGAATAAATAACAAATTGATGGAACTTGCATTTTACCTCAGTTACACCAATCACACCTCACAAATCATGCTTAGCATAGAGTTAGTCTTATCCTACGAGTTTCGGCTCATGTTGTATACTAAAATCATTTCAAGTTTCGAAGTTCAAGAGTGATTTTGGGACAACGGAAGCATGTTGGGAAAAAGCTAAAGGAAAGATTTGTTTCACAGTATCTTGAATTATGTTTGTATGTAAAGTAAAGTAGATGAATGTAATTACTATATAAGTTTAAAGTTGAACATATAATGTCATCTATTCTTGAATGGTTTTTGTAAAGTTGAAATCTTATAAATGTCTAAATGAAGGGAATACTCTTGTTAACTTGGTTATGTAGCGCTTATATTTATGTTTGAAAGGGGCTATAGTTCTTATATGTTTTGACTCGGGGATGGGTCGTGACATAATCAGTTTAAGATGTTAGTAGGACAAAACAACCATTACGCTAAGTGCTGAACATATGGGCTCAACCTTATCACACCCGCAATAAAGAACGACTCAAGTAAATAAGGACATAATTTTGGGGAATGAGAAGACACAATATTAGTAAATCATCCTTAACCTTCCATACGATGAAGTACGGGGCGAAATTTCGGGGACGAAATTTGTTTAAAGGGAGTTGTTTGTAATGACCCTGCTCGGACCCTTGTATTAGTGACGGATAGTCCACAAGGCTATAAATCACAGACGAGGTTCAAAACCTTAATTCGAATCGAAAACTCTAAGTTCGGCCCGAAAACCCCAAAAATGTCCAAAACTCAGGCAACAAACTCTTAGTACCCGGAGAGTCTCTCAACATTCTAAATGAAGTAAATACCATGAAATAATAAGTTAAAAATAAAAAATACTCATAAGTATGGTAAAATAACCATTTTGCCCCTAATTCAGCAAAAAGTCTTAAAAATCTAAATTTTGACACATGGACACCCTAAATCAAGCATTTAAGTACAATTAAGTAGCAAATGACAAAATAACATCAAAAATGACAAAATTACCCCTTAGTGGCCGACCACCTTGGGAAGAGTGCCAAAAAATAATTTTTTAGTTTTTTTTAGCTTAAAATGATGAGAAAGGTATTAAATTAAGTCTTATGATGATTCAATACTTGTTGAACAAGTAATATACATAATAATATGATGTTATAGGTTAACAAAAGTAATCAAATCATTATTGAAGTTCATGCATAACAAAATAAGTCAAAAAGTCATATATTGCCAAAATAGCTTAATTTGGCTTAAAAGACTACATCTATTTATTCAATTGCAATGAAAACTATGATAATACATAAAAATACTATATTTATCATAAACATATTAAAATAATAGGTCTCAGTAGGAAAAGACACCAAAAAGATACATCAAATTAACTTTTAACGCATTTTCTTGCACAAAATGGCACAAAAACCAATGCAAAGCCCCTTGATTGATGTAATGTCATGTTTTTGTCCCCCAAACAGTCCCCTAGTTATAATTTCCTTCCCCATATCTGATTTGTTCACTCAAAACTTGAACCAAATTAAATGAACTGATGTGATATGTAAGGAAAAAAGGAGAAGAAAGTACTCTTAATTAATCTTTTGTCCCCTCCATGTTCCCTAGCCCTTGCCTATATAAACTAAGCCGAAACACCTTCTTTTCCCCTGATATTTTCGTGCAAGAGAGGGAGAAAAACCAGACCTCTTGCCCTTAAGTGTTCATGTGAGTTTGAGAGTGAAAAAGAAAGAAAAAAGAAGGAATCAAGGAGATTTTCGAAAGCTAAGTCCAAATCCATCCTCCATCCTCCACCCTCCTTTGAGCTCTCGAACAAGTAAGTAAATCCTCTAAACCTTATGTCTAATAGCTCTCAAAATATTCCCCAACACATCCCTTTAAACACTCTAAGAATCAAGAACCGAAATAAAACTGAAAAGTCGTCGTAGTTGGAAATTTGGGGCTATTATGTTTATGGGTGATATGATATGTTATTGTATGTTGTTATCTTTGACTTTCATGACTTCTAAGTGTGCTGGACCCTTGATATTAATGTCTAAAATACAAGTATGCAAAGAAATGGAAAAGAAACTTGACATGACATAAGTAGAAGACTTGAACCCTAAGCGACTTGATTTTTGAGAACATAGATATTTCTGTCCTGAACTTTGGAACACCATAACTCAATGTAGAAAATTGATCTAAGCATGTTTCTTATGTCCAGATTTAGATATTTGTGTTATCTTTCATCCAAATTTAGTTTCAATGCATTTACATAAATAGAACTCGAGATATTACAATTTTACCAAAATATGTTATTTTTCGACCAGTCAATAATACCGACTTGGAAACCCTACTTTAAAGTGAGATCCAAATTTTAGTTAAAACATGAAAGTCGTAGATAACATGTATATCTATCTACTCACCAAAAAGGAGCACAAAATATTGAGTTTTCATAGGTCAAAACTCCATTGAAACTCTCTGTTGAGTTTCAGCTCTCAAGGGATACTTCTGTCAGATATTTTTATATAGGCCAAAATCCCTATTTTTAGTGACCTATTTCAAAAGTGGTCTATATGAATATTATAGCTAACATATTGAAGTGCTTGTTGTCTAAAAATCAGACTTTAGAGCCTTGGAATGATACCCCAAAACTGTTTCAAGCCTTCGGTACAAAACCAGCTCTGCTGAGTTTTGGCGGATAAAAAAACCTATTTTCTAAAATGGCCAAAACATATAATTTGTTCCAAACAACTACTCTTAGCTCTAAACATGTAACATGTAGGGGACATGTTGATTTAGAACATACTCAAAAATGGACTCATTTGGACTTGATCTGTTATCCCAAAACCAAAACCAACAGAAGCATATGTTTGGTAAAATCTTGAGAAAAGTGTTGAACCATTTTTACTTAAGATGTTTTGTTCACCATTTTGCCTTAGCTTTTGGCCTTGGTGTTAAACACAAGAGTTATAGGAAATATTTTTATCTAAATGATATTTAAAAATCATAACTTGATTCCAAGTCTAAATACCCTAAAACACTGTCGATCCTTTTAATTTAATACTCGAATTTGGACTTATGATTGCTACGTGTGATTTGAGTATCCTTTGCTGTGAGACGCAAGTTTTATATGATGATTAGTTGATTAGTATTTATTTGTGAATGTATGATGATTAGAACGCATTCCATTATTAGTTGTGCTTCAGAATATAAGTTGTTATACCATAAGCATTGTGATTGTGGCACTGGAGACATCTTGTGGATTACCCCTTGTATGTTTTTAAGTTGTATCTTGATATGGTTGATGTAGGGGTAGGCGAACCTTTATATGTTGGTCAGTGAATCCTAGTTGATGGGGTGTTGACAATGAGTCATATGCATCCTGAGCCGTGTTACGTCTTGAGCCGTATCACATCTTGAGTTGAACTGCCACTATATGCTGTAGTGATCTGGAATGCTGATGTACGGGAACATAATGGTGCCATTCAGATTATTGTATGGATATGAATGGCTTTGGGCCATGTACGTTCTGAGCCGTATTACGTCCTGAGTCATATCACGTCTTGAGCCGAACGCCCGCTATACGCCACCGTGATCGGGAACATTAGTGTATGGGAACCTAATGTATGGGAACCTAATGGTACCACTCGAAATTCGATTGATTGATTTATAATCGGGATGTGTTATGTTGAGATTGTAGTTCTTGATTCTAAGTCTAGGGTGTCCTTGGTTGCCATTTTCAAATATGTTTTTGTTTATACACCCTGGGTTTGTCCCCGGTGTTTGAAATGATTTTAGCTTATACACCCTGAGAGCGTCCCTGGTGTTTGAAATGATTTACAGATATTGTTGGGCACCATGGTTTCGTCGCTAGCATTTTGATTTCGATAGCTTGAACTTTTGAGTTGACACCAGCGAAGGCATCACGAGTTTTGAGGTGGGTGACTCCGTAATAAGTTCCGAAGGACAGTGACAATAAGTCCCTAAGGCAATGACAATAAGTCCTGAGGCAATGACAATAAGTCTTGAAGCAATGACAATAATTCCCTGCAGGCAGTGACAATAAATCCCAAAGTGGCGCGGACCCCACGCCATTGCCATTGTGTAAAACAGCTATGGCATGAAGCCTAGCGATGCATTTACTATTCGCAACGAGGCGCGATGATTGCTTTGGTGATCAAATACTCGTGAAAGTCTACTCTGGTGATTCCCGATTGGGAATCCCTGTTATTATCTGGGTTCATGTTGGGTTGGGCATCTGCATTTTATACATGGCATCTCATATATGCATTCTTATTGACTTATCTATTATCCTGCCATTAATTTGTCCGTCTCCTTAATTATAAACTGTATTGGGTGTTATATGATATGCGTCGTGGTAAATTTTGTGCCGTGAGATTAGTTAGAAGATTAGAGTGTTTTGCTTCTAGGCCTTAACTCATGGCATTCGTGCCATAGGTGATGAGGAGTTCTTGGAGGAAGTCATCCAAGAGGGAGAAGAAGAATTTGAAGGGCAGGATGAGTTCAGGGAGCAGAAGAATCCCGACGACACTTGTTGAAGATTCCAGTCATCTGCTTTTGTTATTTCTATTTAGTTTTTTCGTGCTTGTTGTAATTTTGAAATTTCTTGGTGAAACTATTATCGTTATATGCTTTTGAACAGTTCAGAACTCTTAATGATGTAATATTTATGATATATAAATATGAATGAATGATTAGAATATTTTCTTTATCTATATTTATGTATGTCTCGACCTGTCTGGAGGATGGGGCATCACAAATGGGTACTCTAGAGTTGGGAAGAAGCAGGTCCCAACGTCCTTATGATCCAAAAAAAATATGGGTTGACCCTCAGAGCATTTCCTTTGAAGTTGAGATTGACTTGACGGCTAAAGACCGAGTGGAGATAGTGTAACAACCCGGTTCAAACTCTAGTATTAGTGAAGGATAGACAACGAGATTTTAGATCGTTGCATGAATAAGAGAAACTCTAATTAACCCGAAACCCTAATTTAACCTAGAAAACCCTAAAGAGGCCAAATCCTCTGAAGAGAAGCTTAAATACTCAAAAAAGTCTCGGGACAACCTAAATTAAGTAAATAATATAAAATACAAGGTTAACAATCAAAAATTCTCATAATTAGGGTAAAATAACTATTTTACCTCTAGTATAGCAAAAAAGTCTTAAAAATCAAGTTTTGACATATGGACACCTAAAATAAGATATTTAGATACAATTAAATAATAAAAGACAAAATAACAATGAAAATAACTAAAATACCGTTGCATGGCCGGCCACCTTAGGAGTTGTGCACAAAAAGTTATTTTTTGCATTTTTAAGCTTAAAAATGAGAAAAAATTATGTAAATTAAACATTATTATAATCTAAGATTTTTTTTATACAAGTAATACACATAATAATATAATAATATAGGTTAACAAAAGTAAACAAATTATTATTTAAAGTTTCTACACAATAAATAAGTCAAAAAGTCAATTTTTGTCAAACAAACTTAATTGACTTAAAAGTTTATACTCATTTAATTAATTGCTATAAAAATTATGATAATTCATGAAAAAACTAAATTAATCATAAACACATTAATGTAATAGGTTTTAATAGGACAAGATATCAAAAAGGTACACAAAATTAAAATGTTATGCATTTTCTTGCAGAAAATGGTACAAAAACACAATTTAAATCTCAAATTAATACAAAATCAGCTTTTGAGGCCCCCAAAACAGCCCCAGCTGAAACCCTTGTTACCATATCTGATATGTACATATCCCAAAAGCAACACACCTCTCATGCAACCAATGGAATTTTAGGAAAATGCAAAATTTCTTACACCATAATTATGAGCCTCACCAACAATTTTGCTATAAAAATACCACTATATCACCCATTCTCCTCCTATATTTCCGCCAAGAGGGTGAGGGAGAGCAACAGAAAATTCTCTAAGTGTTCCCAAGAAAAGAAGGAGAGAAGAAGGAAAGAAGAAAGAAGAAGAAGCTAAGAAGGACCAATGAGTGTACTAAAAAGCTAAGTTCATCCACCCTTCCCTATCTACGTGCATCAGACAAGTAAGTAAATTTCTTAAACTATATTCCATTCTATCATAAAATAACCCTCAATCCATCTATATAAACAACCCTAAGAATAAGAAACAAGATTTCACTCAAAAAAGCGCCGTGTGAATAGATTATGGACTGTTCATATGAGATCTAGTGTTGTATGTGTTTGCATATAAGTGTTTTTAAGTTTAATGGTTTGAATTGGCTCTGAAACTTTGGTATGTGTGAATAAATTACATGCATGCAAAGAAAATACATTAAATTTAAACATATCATGAGTTAAATTACTGAAACCCTAAATTGCATGATTTTCTGGACATATTAATTTTCTGCCACGAACATTAAACTACCATAACTAATTGTAATAAAATGATCTAAATGTGATTTTGTTGTCCAGACCTAACTTTTTAGGTTCTCTTTCATACGAAATTAGTTTAAAGTGATTTCGTTCAGTAGAACTCTAGATACACAATTTTTACCAAAGAGTGTTAGATTTTGATCAATCTATAATGTAGACATAAAAATCCTAAGTTAGAGTGAGAACCGAACTTAGGTCAAAACATAAAACTTGTCGATAACATGTGTATCTTATGGTCCGCAACAAATGAGCCAAATATATGAAGTCTTGATAGGTCAAAACCCTTTCCAAAGTCACTATTGTGGATCAGTGACTGAAAGAGCTCTCTGTCACATGTTTTTGTGGGACCAAAAACCTATATTTTTAATTGCCAAATCTAAAAGTGGTTTTCATTAAAACTGTAGCTAACATATTAAACTAGATACTAACAAAAAATCAGCCCAAAATACCCTTGAATGGTCCCCCAAAGGTCTTGTGCTTACTCTGTTAAAAATCGGATCTGCTGTACCTTTTTATGCTGACTGACCCCATTTTATAAATTGGCTAAAATCATCAATTTGTTCCAAACTACTAGTCTTAGCACAAAATATAAAACTTGTAGGAGACACCATAAACTAAAACCTCCCTAACAATCAGACCCATAACCCTTGAATTGATGCCCCAAAATTGAGGTCGACAGAGGCCCAAATTCTGCACTTTTCTCAGTAAAGTGCTGAATAGTTTTCTCTTAATTAAAATAAAAGACCTTTTTTCCCTATAATCTGATCTTAGTATTAAACATGAAAATTGTAGAAAATATTTTTATCTAATTGGTGTTCAAAATACAAAAATTAACTGTATGTCTAGGTACCTCAAAACACTGTTATAACTTTAAATTTGTCGCTTGAACATTTACTTAAATTTGGCTAAGTGTATGAGTGGCATGCCACATTGTGGGACTTGAATATATAGACTTCAAATAAATTATGTATGTAATTGGTGTATGAAGTTGACAATTTGATTAATAGAAAACATGCCAATAGGTTGAATCTAAGTCACATAAATTATAGCTTATACTTCGTATACTTGTACTCTATGCTTTAGTGAGTTGTACCTTGTGCTATACCATGTTTAGATGTTATGCTATAATTAGTTGTATACGAGAAGCATGTTGCACACCATGAGCATTACTACATTTGCATCTTAGTTTATCGAAGTCCCTTTTATACCTGTCATTGTGGGTTGGGCTGTGTGAAAATTATTCTTTTGTGATCTTGAATCTGGGGTGTCCCTAGTTGCCAATTTTGAAATTGATTTGGGAAGTTGTTATGAAAAAGGAGTTTATTACGAAACGGAGTAAGGCACCATAGGTTCGTCACTAGCCTTTTTAATTTTGGTAATTTAGACCTTGGGTTGACGCCAAATGAGCATTCTTATTTTTAAGGTGGGTTTTGTGCGCATATAATTTGGCCAGAGGATTTGGAATAAGGATGGAGGGTTTGGAATAAGGATGTAACTGGCTACCCAATGCCGTTTCCATTAAATAAAACGACCGAGGCATGAAGCCAAGGCGAGCGTTTACCTTTCGCAACGAGGCGAGAATAAGTTTGATGATCATATTCTCATAAAGTCTACTCTGTAATTCTCAGCGTGAAATTCATGTTTTGGTTTTGGATGTATGTCGGGTTAGGCATTTGCTTCGCATTCATTTGCATCACGCACCTGTACAATTATTTTTATATATGCTCACCCTGCCGTAAGTGTTACATTTGTCTGTCTCCTTAGCTTTAAATTGTATTGGGTGTTATACGATATGTATTGTAGGATATTTTATTGTGAGTTTCTTAGAAGGTTTGGGGAATTTTTTTCTGGGTTTTGGCTCATAGCATTCGTGCCACAGGTGAAGAAGAAGAACTTTTTGAGGAGGGTGCGCTCGTAAGGGAAGAAGATTTCGAGGAACGGGGTGGGTGGCAGGAGCTAGCCGATCCCAACAATGCCATTTGAAGAATTTGAATTTTCTTCCTTTTTTATCTTTTGTCAGTTTCCACGAGCATATTGTAACTTTTGTTAAATTCTCTAGATGACTATAATTGTTATATATTTTGAACAAGTTCTAAACCTTTAATGATGTAGTATTTATCATATATAATTATGATAGCATGGCTGGAATATCTCCCTTAATTATAGTTATTTATGTCCCGACATACCCGTAAGACGGGGCGTCACAGTTGGTATCAGAGCTTAGATTTAGTGAACCTTCAGACCTTGGGAGATGGGAGATTACGAGTTCTGTAGTGTAAAAACTCTGTAGAATGTTTGTACTATTAATTTATCACATATAATTTTAACAACATAAAATTTTTACCTTAGAATTTTCTCTATCTTTCTTTCTTTAAGATGGTGTCTGATGCAGAGCTGGCTGTGGAACCATGGGCAGCACGGAAACCAGAAGACCCAGATCTCGAAGAAGATCCAGAAGAGGATCCGGAGGAGATACCCATAGAGGAACAAGATCCTATTGACGCCGTCCCTTTAGCTTGGGTTTTCCCAGAGGAATGGCAGGCCAACCCAAAAGATGAAGGTGATGAGATAGAGGCGGATGACGAAGCGACCGAGGAAAATTTTGATGCCGATGACAATGATGATGACGATGATGAGTACGAGGACGACGATGACGAAGAAAAAGAGGTGGTGATTGCCTTCCCATGCGATCAGCTTGAGGCACCTCTGCCAGAGTTCGATGAAGACGAGACTGTGAATACCGCCATCTACCACGGTCGCCCGGAATGCTAGGGTTACAATGTGGGGGATTGGGTGTACACCAGAATTTTCCCAGAACACATGTGTGTGGAGAAAACCAGAGGCTTTTTTGCGTTACATGGGACCCTTACGTGTGATCAAGAAATGCAGCCGAAAACTCTACCGCCTAAAATTTCCTCTAGAATTCAAGGCGCGATTGGGGGACATGTTAATTATAAGATGGATGCAGCATCGAAGGCCATCAGACGAGAGAGGAATTATCGACCCGCGTGACCCAGCCATCAATTTTGACGATCCCGAGACATATCGAGAGACTCCGACTACCGTAACCAATAGAATGTAAATGGGGCGAACCAACACCTGGCATGTCGAGATACAGTGGCGCTGCTACAACATTATCGAAGTGACCTGGGAGCACGAAGCAATCATCCGCCACTTTTACCCACATTTGTTCGTTTAGGTTTTAGCACGTTGGTCTTGTACTTTTCTCTTTAACTCGAAGATTGTATATGTACTGTGTGAACTTTTGACAAACTTGTATTGACTATGAGTTGAAATGAAATGTAATTTTTAATGTCGAAGTCTTTATAAGTAGTTCTGTAAACTTTAACCTAACTCTACAAAATCCCAAAACATAACAAATAATCAAGAACTAAAATAACTCTCAGAATCATAACACTCTTCTTCTTTTATTTTAGAATGGCGGGTAGAAGACCTAACAACTGACAAGCAAATGGGCCTACAGACGATGAGGTACCAGGATTAGCTCATGTGTTACGGGAATTGGCCGCTAGCATTAACCGCCCACATGTACGTGACCGAGCTTGGTTTCTGTTGAAACTAGGAAGGCAGTGAGCCCCGACATTTCGAGGAGGAGTAGAGCCGAGGGAGGCAGAAGAATGGCTGAGAGTAGTCAAGAAATTATTTAACTCAATGGGAGCTTAAGATGAGGCCGATCGAGTGGCTTTATCTGGACACTTGCTGGAGGGAGAAGCCGATCATTGGTGGACTTTGGTCAAGAACACCCAGAAAGTAAGAACTCTAACATGGGAACAGTTTGAAAGTTTATTTTGAAAAAATATTTCCCTACCCCTTTCTGTCAAAGGCAAATTTGGAAACTTTTGGAACATAAACAAGGGTCAATGGCCATGACACAATATGTGAATCGTTTCGAGGAATTGAGTTGTTTTGCCACAACCATCGTACCGGACAAGGAATCGAAGGCGCGAAAGATCGAATGGGGCTTGGAGCCATCCCTCCGGGCAAGGGTGATTTGCTTGCAGCTTCCCACTTACACACAGGTGGTATGCGTAGCCTTGTTAGCCGAGATAGAGTAAGCAGACTCAAGGAAGACATAGAACCAGAAGAGAGGAAGTACTAGCTCTGGAGGACCGGTAAGGAACAACCAAATGTTTATCCCTAAGAAGTCGTATCACCAGAAGTACCGACAAGGATGACCAAAGGACCCCCTTGCGACATCCGTGGTATGCTTTGAATGCAACCGACCAGGACATAAGAGGTATAAGTGCCCGCGTCTAAGGTAGGGAATTTTGAGCAATCAACCTCAATAGTGGAGGTAGCCGCAAAACCAGCAGCCTAGGTACCCACAATAAGTCCAGGTCACCAGGCTAGTTACTCAACAGTAAAGTGGAAGGGGAATGCCTACGCTCAACAAAAATCAGCGGCCCCAAGGAGGCTTGGGCAGCAGATTGAAGACTAGAAATCCCAAGAACTACAATAGAAATCGACCGATGGGAGGACACATCTTTGCGCTGCAGAAAGAAAAAATGGAAAACACCCAAGTTATACAAGGTATGTTTGTATTATTCAATACCTTTGTAAAATTACTGTTTGATTCTGGAGCATCCCACTCTTTTATATCTCTAGCCTGTACGAAGTCCTTGCTCCTGAGACCCGAGGCATTGGATCAAACCCTAAGTGTCGTCATACCCTTAGGAAATTAAACCCGAGTAGACTCTATCTATAAAGTATGCGCGTTGCGAATAACCAAAACCCTTTTGACATGTGACCTACGAGTCATGGATTTCAATGGCTACAACGTGATCCTCGGAATGGATTGGCTATCGAGGCACCGTGCTATCATTGACTGCCGGCAAAAGAAGATATGGGCACAAGCGAAAGATGGCACTACTATACGAATTCAAGGAGAACGACGCGAGATCTTAACCCCAAGTAGTGCGAAGGACTGGAAATCGAATAACTTCGTAGGGAGATTAACATATCTGCTTGCTAGTATAAACGTCTCGTCAACCCTCGAGTTACCCCGAGTCGTGTGCGAATACGAAAATGTATTCCCAAAAGAACTACCTGGATTACCCCCGGGTCGTGAGATTGAGTTGTCGATAGAGCTTCAGTCTGGAACCGCACCAATTTCAATCACAGCCCACCGAATGGCTCCCGCCGATCTAAATGAGTTAAAGAATCAGCTTTAAGAACTGCTCAGCAAAGGTTTTATTCGCCCTAGTACATCACAATGGGGAGCGCCAACATTATTCGCCAAGAAAAAGGATGGAACCTTGCGTCTCTGTATCGACTACCGTCTGCTGAACAAGGTAACGATCAAGAATCAATACCCCCTGCCCCGTATCAATGATCTCTTCGACCAATTGCGAGGATCAACTTGTTTCTCAAAGATTGATCTTTGCTCCGGATACCACCAGCTTCGAGTCAAGCAGAAGGATATACCAAAGACTTCCTTCAGAACACGATACGGACATTATGAATTTGTAGTCATGCCCTTTGGTTTAACCAATGCCCCAGGAGTTTTCATTAGTTTGATGAATAAACTCTTTCAGCCCTACCTCGACCAGTTCGTAGTAGTCTTCGTAGACGACATCCTAGTATACTTCAGATCTGAGGAAGAACATGAGCAGCATCTAAGAATTGTCTTGCAGACGTTGAGAGATTCGCAACTCTTTGCTAAGGCGAGCAAGTGTGAATTCTGGTTACGCGAAGTAAAATTTCTGAGACATGTAGTGTCTAAGGAAGGAATAGTTGTGGATCTTGCCAAGGTAGAAGCTGTTTGGGAGTGGAAGCCACCTCGAAATATTTTTGAAGTTTGTAGTTTCCTTGGGCTAACAGGGTATTATCGAAGATTTATCCAAGATTTCTCAAAACTGGCATGCCCAATGAACAGATTAATGCAGAAAGGGGTGACGTTTGAGTGGAATGATAAGTGTGAAACCATTTTTCAAGAGCTCAAGAAAAGATTGACCAGTGCCCCAATCGTGATCATACTTGAACGAGAAGTTGGGTACACGGTGTATTGTGATGCGTCAAAAGATGATCTAGGATGTGTACTAATGCAGAGTGGTAAGGTGGTAGCTTACGGATCAAGGCAATTGAAACCTCATGAGCAGGATTACCCTATTCACGACCTGGAGCTTCCAGTAGTGGTGTTCGCGCTAAAGTTATGGAGGCATTATCTATATGGAGAACGGTTTGAGCTTTTTACCGATTATAAAAGTTTGAAATATCTATTCACCCAAAAGGATCTTAATATGAGACAACGCCGCTGGATGGAGTATTTAGAACACTATCAGCTCACATTGGCCTATCACCCGGGCAAGGCTATTGTGGTGGCCGACGCCCTTAGCCAGAAGATGAGTAGCGCGATAGCTTGTATAGCATCAAGAGAATGGAAACTATTTTTGCCTAACAGTGGCAACAACAAATCTTCGTTAGCGGATCGTGGAAGCCTAAAGGTACGACTAGGAGTCCGAATTTATTCGAAAGCATCTGATTGGGGAGGAATCAAAGCCATGATGGGTAGTTAACAAACACTGGTAGTTGACATACCTAAGACCACTTTTCATACCAAATGTCGAGAATTTGAGCGGAGACATCCTAAAGGAGCACCACCAGTCACTTTTTGCTTTCCACCCCGGAGAGACAAAGATGTATTATGATCTGAAGAGGCACTATTGGTGGGATGGCATGAAGAAGGATATAGCAAGTTTCATAACCAAAAGCCTTACCTGTCAGCAGGTAAAAGCCAAGCACCAAAGACCAGGTGGGACCCTCCAACCCCTGGAGAAACCACAGTAGAAATGGGACTACGTCACTATGGACTTTGTCTCTAGACTACCAAGGTCGCCAGCAGGACACGACTCTATCTGGGTAATCGTAGATCCTCTCACCAAATTAGCACATTTCCTACCAGTTCGAACTTCTGCAAAGCTAGAAACCGTGAGCAAGAAGTACATTCGAAAAATTGTACGTCTTCATGGAATTCCACTATCTATTGTGTCAAATCGAGATCCACATTTCATCTCACGATTCTAGCAAAGTTTGCAAACTTCCTTAGGTACGGAGCTTTGCTTCAGCACTGCCTTTCACCCGTTGACTAATAGGCAATCTGAATGTACAATTCAGACACTGGATGACATGCTTCGAGCCTGCGTCATGGACTTCAAAGGACATTGGGAGAAACACTTACCATTGATCAAGTTTGCTTACAATAACAGCTATCAATCCAGCATTGGCATGCCGCCATATGAAGCCCTCTATGGAAGACTGCCGTTGGTCGACTTGTTGGACTGAAGCAGGAGAAAATGCACTTCTTGGACCTGACCTAGTACAAGATACTACCAAGAAGATCCGACTCATTCAGCAATGAATAGCCACCACACAGCGCAGAAAAATGAGCTATGCAGATCAACGACGAAGGCTGCTACGATTTGAAGTAGGAGATCATGTATTCTTGAAGATTCAACCACGAACATGGGTGATACGCTTCGGCCAAAAAGGGAAGCTAGCCCCAAAATACATCGGGCCGTTCGAGGTTCTGGATAAGGTTGGGGAAGTGGCATATCATTTGGCTCTACAACTGCAACTCGCCAGCGTTCATAATATTTTCCATGTGTCGATGCTGAGGAAGTATGAACCTGATCTTACCCACATTCTGGACTGGAGGGAACTCTATGTTGATGAAAATATCACATTCGAATAACAACCAGTAAGGATTATCGACCAACGAGGCAATATTCTTAGAGGTAAAACCATTCCGCTCATTCGAGTTCTTTGGAAGCACAATGGGATTGAAGAATCGACATGGGAACGGAAAGAAGCTATGAGGACAGGCCATCCCCAATTGTTCGCTGATTAAGGTACGATATGAAATTTCGAGGAAGAAATTTATTTTATGGGGTAGATTGTAACAACCTAGTTCAAATCCTAGTATTAGCGACAGATAAACAACAAGATCTTAGATCGCTGCATGAATAAGAAAAATCCTAATTAACCCGAAAACCTAATTTAACCTAGAAAACCCTAAAGAGGTCAAATCCTCAGAAGAGAAGGTTAAATACTCAGAAAAGTCTCAGGATAGCCTAAATTAAGTAAATAATATAAAATATAAAGTTAAAAATAAAAAAATTTTGTAATTAGGGTAAAATGACCATTTAGTCTCTCATAAGTAAAAAGTCTTAAAAATTTAAATTTTGACACATGGACATCCAAAATCAGATATTTAGATACAATTAAATAATAAAAGATAAAATAGCAATAAAAATAACAAAAATACCCTTGCATGACCGGCCACCTTGGGATTTGTGCACAAAAAGTTATTTTTTACCTTTTTAAGCTTAAAAATGAGGAAAAATTGTATAAATTACGCATTATTATGATCCAAGACGTTTTATACAAATAATAGACATAATAATATAATAATATAGATTAACAAAAGTGAACAAATTATTATTTAAAGTTTTCACACAATAAATAAGTCAAAAAGTCAATTCTTGTCAAATAAGCTTAAATTGACTTAAAAAGCTTAAACCTATTTAATTAATTGCTATAAAATTATAATAATTCATGGGAAAACTAAATTAATCATTAACACATTAATATAATAGGTTTTAGTAGGATAAGATATCAAAAAAATATACAAAATTAATATTTTATGCATTTTTTTGCACAAAATAGTATCAAAACACAATTAAATCTCACATTAATACAAAATCAGCTTTTGAGGCCCCCCAAACAGCCCCAACTGAAACCGTTGCTGCCATATCTGATATGTACATATCTAAAAAGTAACACACCTCTCATGCAGCCAATGGGATTTTAGAAAAATACAAAATTTCTTACACTATAATTATGAGCCTCTCCAATAATTTTGCTCTAACAATACCACTATATCACCCATTCTCCTCCTATATTTCGGCTAAGAGAGAGTGAGGGAGAGCAACCAAAAATTCTCTAAGTGTTCCTAAGAGAAGGAGAGAAGAAGCAAGGAAGAAAGAAGAAGAAGTTAAGAAGGACCAAGGAGTGTACTACAAAGCTAAGTCCATCCACCCTTCCCTAGCTAAGAGCATCAAACAAGTATATAAATTCCTTAAACTACCTGTCATTCTCTCACAAAATAACTCTTAATCCATCTCTATAAACAACCCTAAGAATAAGAAATAAGATTTCACTCAAAAAGGCGTAGTGCGAATAGATTAGGGGCTGTTCATATGAGATCTAGTGTTGTATGTATTTGTATGTAAGTTTTTTGAGTTTAAAGTCTTGAATAGGCTTTGGAACTTTGGTATGTATGAATACATTGCTTGTATGCAAAGAAAATACGTTAAATTTAAACACATCATGAGCTAAGTTATCGAAACCCTAAATAACATGATTTTCTGGGCATATTAACTTTCTGCCACAAACTTTAAACCATCATAACTAATTGTATAAAAATAATTTAAATGTGATTTTTATGTCCAGACCTAGATTTTTAGGTTCTCTTTCATTCAAAATTGATTTGAAGTAATTTTGTTGGGTAGAATTCTAGATACACAATTTTTACCAAAGAGTGTTAGATTTTGACCACTCTATAATACAGATATAAAAAATCTAGGTTAGAGTGAGAACCTAGTTTAGGTCAAAACATAAAACTTGTAGATAACCTGTTTAGCTTATTGTCCACCAAAAAGGAGCAAAACATATGAAGTCTGGATAGGTCAAAACGCTTTCCAAAGTCTCTATTGTGGATTAGTGACTGAAAGAGCTCTCTGTCACATGTTATTGTGGGACTAAAAACCTATGTTTTTAATGGCTAAATCCAAAAGTGGTTTTTATGAAAAATGTAATTAACATATTAAACTAGATACTGACAAAAAATCAGCCCAAAATACCCTCGAATGGTCCCCCAAAGGTCTTGTGCTTACTCTGTTAAAAATCGGTTTTGCTGTACCTTTTTATGTTGACTGACCCCATTTTATTAATTGGCTAAAATCAACAATTTGTTCCAAACAACTAGTCTTAGCAAAAAATATGAAACTTGTAGGAGACACCATAAGCTAAAACGTCCCTAACAATCAGACCCATAACCCTTGAATTGATGCCCCAAAATTGAGGCTGGCAGAGGCCCAAATTCTGCACTTTTCTCAGTAAAGTGCTGAATAGTTTTCTCTTAATTAAAATAAAAGACCATTTTTCCTAGGATCTGACCTTAGTGTTAAACATGAAAGTTATAAAAAATATTTTTATCTAATCGGTGCTCAAAAATTATAAATTAACTCCATGTCTAGATACCTCAAAACAATGTTATAACTTTAAATTTGATGCTTGAACATTTATTTAAATTTGGCTAAGTGTATAGTAGCATGTCACATTATGAGACTTGAATAAATGGACTTCAAATAAATTATGTGTGTGATTGGTGTATGAAATTGACAATTTTACAAATAGAAAACTTGCCAATAGGTTGAATCCAAGTCACATAAATTATAGCTTATACTTCATATACTTGTACTCTATACTTTAGTGAGTTGTACCTTATGTTATAACATACTTAGATGCTATGCTATAATTAGTTGTACACGAGAAGCATGTTGCACACCATGAGCATTACCACACTTCCATCTTGGTTTATTGGAGTCCCTTTTGTACCTGTCATTGTGGGTTGGGTTGGGTTGTGTAGAAATCATTCTTTTGTGATCTTCAATCTAGGGCGTCTCTTGTTACCAATTTTGAAATTGATTTGGGAAGTTGTTATTATGAGAAAGGGGTTTATTATGAAAAGGAGTAGGGCACCATGGGTTTGTCGCTAGCCTTATTAATTTCGGTAATTTGGATTTTAGGTTGACGCCAAACGAGCATTCTTGTTCTTAAGGTGGGTTTTGTGCGCATATAATTTGGCAAGAGGATTTGGAATAAGGATGGAGGGTTTGGAATAAGGATGTAACTGGTTACCCCACGCCGTTGCCATTGAGTAAAACGGCTGAGGCATGAAGTTAAGGTGACCGTTTATCTTTCGCAACGAGCCGAGAATAAATTTAGTGATCAGATTCCCATAAAGTCTACTTTGTAATTTTTGACGTGAAATTCATGTTATGGTTTTGGATGTATGTCGGGTTGGGTATTTGTATCGTATTCATTTGCATCACGCACCTGTATAATCGTTTTTATATATGCTCACCTTGCTATAAATGTTAAATTTGTCTATCTCCTTGGATTTAAATTGTATTAGATGTTATACGATATGTATTGTAGGATATTTTATTGTAAGTTTGTTAGAAGGTTTAGAAAATTTACTTCTGGACTTTGACTCATGGAATTCGTGCCACAGGTGAAGAAGAAGAACTTTTTAAGAAGGGTGTGCTCGTAAGGGAAGAAGATTTCGAGGAACGGGGTGAGTGGCAGGAATTAGTTCTGAACCTTTTTGAGAAGAACTTTTTGAATTTTCTTCCTTTTTGATCTTTTGTCAGTTTTCACAGGCATATTGTAACTTTTGTTAAATTCTCTGGATAACTGTAATCGTTATATATTTTTAACAAGTTTTGAACCTTTAATGATGTAGTATTTATCATATGTAATTATGAATACATTGCTAGAATATCTTCCTTAATTATAGTTATGTATGTCCTGACGTACCTGTAAGACGGGGCGTCACAGAAAGCCAGGGTGTTCCCGAATTGAACTCGTGCCCATCTAGTCACGCCTGAGAAGCTCAGTGCTTTTCTCTTGGTCCCCTCAGTACCTAGTGAGCACTCACCCGCCATTTTTTTTTCTTTTTTTTCTGTTAAAAAAAATTGAGCTAAAACGTTCCATTTTTTACCTTTCAGGCATGTCGACGAAAGTAGATAAAGCATTGGTCACCAAAATATGCTTTAGGACTACGACTGAGGAAGAGGCTCTTTTTTCGAAGAGGCCTAAGGTCTTAGTTAAGGGGAAGGATCTGCCTACCCAGTCACTACATGACTCGTCAACTTCTTGTGTGAAGGTGGGGGTGGATATCGAGACCTTATCGTTTGCCGAGAACTCCCAGGGTCCCTAGGAGGGGGTTCCTGAGCAGTCTGCTCCCTTTCCAGCCATTTCAGTGTCGATCCTTCCTTCTCTTCCCTTCCCTCCAATCGATATCCTGAACAATTTTGTGTCAAGGTTGTATACTAAAAATCATAGATTTTATTTAGTTTTAGTATTTAATTTTATTTTAATAAAAATTTTTTATTTTTTGAGAATCTTAATAAGCAATGTATGCAATATCATTTCTTTAATGTTCTGGATGGTTATTCTTTATTCTGTACAGTATTTAATCTAGTGTGTAGAGTATGGCTTGCACAAAGAAAACCAAATTATAGGTTCTTGCAGAATATAAATTTGATTTACAGTATCAATGAAAATGAACAAACCATCGGTACGACTGTAGCACAGAATTTTAGTATGGCTGTCTTGCTTACAAGGAACAAATAGTAGCGTCGTTTATTAGCGTCGTTTATTATTCTGACTCGCTGTGCTAATGCACTTTGTCTGTATTGAACATGATCACATTGGAAAAATTAATTTTATACTGACTATATAAATTAATTCACACTTCAATGTTATTATGGGTGCTTATGCTCTTAATTCCGAAATAATTATTATTTGCATATATTTAATATTCGTTGTTTTGATTCATTAAAGTGTGTGATCTTTTATAGGTCTATAGTCCTAGTGAATTGGATAACGGTATTAATTATATGGTGAATATTAATTATTGATGGAATCCGCGTCTCGATTGTTCGAGATTCACGATACCCTCTTAAGGAAACTTATAAGTTTTGACCAGGCCAAACGCTACAGGTAGATTTGATTATCCGACGGTCAAATAAGTTAAGCAAAAGGGCTTAAAGAATTTTAAATATACCGATTAAATTAAATTGTTAGTAATTAATTTAAATTGACGGATATCGAGAATCTTAACGTGGGTAGATGAGTTAAGTATTTAATAATAGGAGTTCAATGCAAATTGGTCTTAAGATTATGGTTAGGAGTGCAGTTACAGTTCTTTAGTGGTGTGAACTGTAATTTAGTATTTTATGAAAATTGCAGAAATCGCTGCAAGATTTTCATAATTACAGAAACCGCTAAGTGGTTTGCATATTTGTAAAAATCGCTGGATGGGTATTTGGGTCACACTAGAAGTTTATTCATAATTACTCCACAGGTCCCTGCTGTAATTGTATGAATATACAGGTAGGCTGGACTAAATTCATAAGTTGTTTTCCAATACTAAGGTTGTTCAAGTCCTGCCAATATCAGTTCTCAAAAGATCGTAACACACACTACGTTCGAGAGTCGCTTCGGGAATACAATAGAAGGTCTGACCGGAACTTCAACTCGGGAAATCAAATTTTGTAGTTGAAGAATCAACCAAAAGGTATTCATCCGAATTAACTATTGTGGCACGAGTTTTATTTTTGATCGTTCGACATTGAAATTTTTTATTTGGAGCCTATTTTGATGATTGCCCGTCGAGTTTTATTTTTTTGAAAAATCATTTACAAATCAATGATCTTGGCAGTCTGTCTCTAACAATTGGCATCAGAACCATTTTGATTTTGTTTACAGCCAATCAAGGGACAGAGAAAATTTAAAACTGTGCTAACGTTGTTTTGCAGCTATTCTAATTTTGATTTTATGATCATTATTTTATTAATATTCAATTGAATAGTTGAATGATTATTTTTTAATTTTTAATCACGAGGATTGATGTGACGACCCGTTACATTATTTTTAGAATAATTATTTTAACATAATTAAATATGTAGAATTGATTTCAAATGGTAAATAATACATATTAGATGTGATTGGTATATGTGGTGACGCCGGAATAATAAGTTGTGGCTAATTCTGGGATGTTAAAAAACTTAACAATACAGTATGAATTTATTTAAAATTAAACTCGGGACGTAATGAAAAAAAAAAAAGAAACAGCAAATTTAAAACCAGGAGCAGGTCCCACCCCCGCTCGGCATCAACGTCCTTCTTCTCTTCCCTGTCATTTACTTCTCTTGCTATAGAGATTTCTTGAAAGGAGACGAGATATAAAGATCAAACTAAGGCCAAAAGAGAGAGAGAGAGAGAGAGAGAGCTCCCTGGTCTTTTACCTATTCTGCCGCTGCACCCTCCTTCATTTTTTTGAATTTTTTCCTTTCCTCTTCTTTGGTCTCATGGAAGAACATAGGTGTTAATTCTCATTGGCATCAGACAATAGTGGAGTCTCCTAAGGATTTAACACCCCAAGATAGGCTCCAAACCCCCTCTAGGATCGCTCCTCGCCTGCGTCTTCTTCTTCTGTCTTTTTCCTGTTTCTGCCATTAATGAAAGATAAGTTTGGAAATTGGCAAGCTTACACCCCAAATTAGAGGCTACAAAGGATAGATTTATAGTTAGATAAGAAACACATTTGAATTAAAGCATTAAGATAAAAATTCCAAGAGTAGCCGACAAATCCCCATTCAACGCTGAAGCTCCCTGCTTCATTTTTTTTTGTTCTCCCATGATAATGTGTAAAAAAAAAAGAAGTTCCTAGAGGATTCCAGAGAATGGGAATTTGAAATTGAAGGCCACCAAAGGGATCCCAGAACCACCACCACCGCAGGTCACGTCGTCTTGTTTGTGAATTTTTTTTCTTTTTGCTTTTCTTTTCTCATGTAAGCTTGATTAATACTCCTCCTTCCTCTCTCTCTCTCTCTCTCTCTCTCTCTCTACAATTGAAGAGTTTGGACATGAAAACTAGAAGTCACCAAGTGAGGAATTGGATCTACATAGTAACAGAAGTCAATTGGAGCCATCGAAGAGGAAATCCCCAAAGTGGCCGAAACCCTAGATGACAGAATTTGCTAAATTTTGAAGCTTTGGAAGCTTAACCAGGTAGGATTTAAACTAACTCTGGTGGATTGCTATGAATTGTGTTGATCTTCTATGAATTTAATTCAACCTTAAGTCTATGTTTAATAATTGAAGGTTTCCTCCAGTTTTCTTAAAATAATTAACTTGAACTCATGAAAGATTTGAATTCCATGATGAAATTGGGATATTCAGGTGAAAATTGAAGTACGAAAACTTGATGTTGTGTCAGAATGATGGTAAATCCTATAAGCCATAGTTTATTAGAAATTTGAATTATGAATTTAGTATAAATGGGTGAACTAATGGATGTATTTATGGTAGTGGGATAACTTGATGTTGTGTTCGATTAGTTAAACCTTAAATTTCTTTTGAGAGCATGATTTGCAAACACAGTGTAAAAATTCATGAATAAAAGAAGTGACTTGAAGATTAAATTACAATGAACTCTTATTGTGTAAACATGAAATAACTTGTTGGGTTAATAATAGTAAGTTAAACTTATGATGTACTCAAGTAGTTGGAATAATTATGGAATTCTTAATACGCTCATGGTTTACACGTGGAACTTGACTTGTTACTTGATTTGGATTTAAGAAAATGGAGTAAATGTGGAAAGTGAGATTTTTTTTTGCATTGAGATCTTAATATACTATTTTAATTAAACCTTGAGTTGTGGTTTACCTATGATTTTCAGTCATATAATGTGTGGGTTCAAACACGTGGATAAAACAGTTTAATGGAATTAAAAGGAAAATGTGTTGATGGAGTCTCCTAGTTGATTAGTTTAGGTCGAATGAACTAAGTTGATTAGAATTTATAAGAAATCCAAAATGTTGAACTAAGAAGTGCTAAGAACCGAAACCATAAGTCTGGTTTCCCTTCTTGGGATGATGAGTCGTGTTGTTGGATGGACAATAAGTTTGTAAATTAAGTAATGATTAGTATGAAAAGAGTTGGCCATGAATTGATAATAAAATTTTGATTCACTAATATTAAAATTCGTTTGGTTACATGAGGGTAAAGAACAAATAATACCATAAGAAGTTTTTGTTTGAGATTTTATGTTGTGGGAGTAGAAGATGGAAAATTAATACTAAGATTGTTTAACGTGAGTACAATGGAATAATTGTGAGATGTTGAAACTCTGAATATTATTAACTTGACCTTAATAAATAGTTGAGTTAGAGAAATATTGGACTTTTCATACATTTATGATTTATTGTAAGGATTGGTTTGTGAGTAACATTGGATAAATGCTGTAATAGGTTGAGTTTCTAATATAAAGAACTAAAGGGACAACGAAGCAATAATATATTCTAGTCTTATGAAGATGAGACATAATATGATATTTAGAATATTAAATTAGAATAATGGGTTAAATTCAGTGAACAAGATTTGAGATGTTATGATTGTAAAACTGAATTGGGGAGATGGACTCCCAGTTGGTAATGGATATTAATATGGTTAATCAAACATTGAACCAAGGATGATTGATGTGGATGTGATTAAGTTGGTTTTGACTAGCTCTGCAGTGAAAGACTGAAAACTTGCGCAAGATGGGTACTTTGTTCCCTCGGGTTAGATTCCGTAAAACAGATGTGATTGTGTCGTGGTGAGTTATAGAGCTATCTATTATCCAATGGCTTAGCGTAGCCTATTGGGAAAATAGGGAGGGGTTTCTATAAACTACACCCGACGTTGGTTTCAGATGATTGTAGTGGTGAGTTATAAAGCTATCTATTACTCAAAGGCTTCGTGTAGCCTACTGGGGGAATAAGGAGGGGTTTCTATAATCTTCACCTTACGTCGGTTCAGTATTTTAATTATGGAAATGAAAGTGAAATGTGAATAAAAGTTGAAGAATGGAAAAGAAAGTTAATGATTATATAATAGATAAGAGATGAGTTAGTGTTTAGTTACTGATTAAAAAGAATGAAAATGAATGGAAGAGCTAAAGAAAAAAAATAGAGAGAAATGATATTAAAAAGAAGAAAGAAAAAGAGAAAAGCGGAGAGGTTATGTTTTGAATGAGAAAGAACTAGGGGCCTAATAAAAATAAAAGATGGAAAGTAAATTAAATATAAAATGCTAAAGAAAATGTAAATATGAGAATAAAGAAAGAGGAATTGAAATGAATGTTTAATGATTTAGTAATAAAGAGTTAAGATTAAACAAATAAAGAGTGAAGGGATGAGTGGTAAGAATGGGTTATAAAAGTGATTTGAATGTGATTGCATAAAAGCATGCCATTCACACCTCACAAATCATGTATTTCACTTTATTGGTCTTATTTTACGAGCGTCGGCTCACGTTGGTTGCATCAAACATTTTACAGGTTTAAAGAGGAAGGCAGAAACGCGACATGAAGTTTGGTTAGAGATTAAAGAAATGAAGGGAAGATGTCTGTAGTTTATAATTTTAAGTAATGCATTTAATATTATGGAATTTGTAATATTTTTGGTAATTCACGAATGCGTGTAAAGAAATATACATTTGTATCTCTTTGTATATATATGTCTCACGTAGTTTATCATTAGACTTATGTTTTGAAGTGTAAAGGATAGAAGTTTTCTTAAATGATAGAAGGTATGTTGAGGATTGAATTAAGTTGATGATGTTGGAGGTAATACTGCCAAGATCATTATTTTTGTAAAACGATTTTCGATAAAAATTAACTAGACGGGCAAACGTCGAAACGGGCTTTAGATAAAAATTTTGACGTCGAACGATAAAAAATAAACCCGTGCAACCAAAGTTAATTTAGAAGAATACCTTTTGTTGATTTATTCTTCAACTACAACATGATTCCGAGTTAAAACTCATGTCAGATCTTCTACCGTATTCCCTTTTGCGATCCTCGAACGTAGTGTGGGCTACGATCCTCCGAGAACTCGTACCTGCAGAACCCCGATATATTTAATTCTTGAGAGGCAAAAATAATATCATAATAATAATAATATAAAATCATCAAAAATTGGTTCAGCCTACCCGCATATATATAGGGCTACAGTAGGGACCTGGGGAGCAATTATGAGTTAGACTTCAGTGGAACACAGACACCTACTAGAGGTTTCTGCAATTTTGGAAAGACATGCAGTGGTTTCTGTAATTTTCATAAAACACTGAATTACAGTTCACACCACTAAAGAACTGTAATTGTACTCCGACCCATAATCTCAATATATTCTTGTATTGAGTTTCTGTTATTAAATACTTACCATTTCTCCCCATGTTAAAATTCCTGATACCTGCCACTTAAATTTAATTACTGATAATTTAATTTAATCGGTATCTTGATATTCCTTAAGTCATTTCGCTTAACTTATTTGATCGTCAGATAATTAAATCCACCTATAAGGTTTGGCCCGGTCAAAACTTATAAGCATCCTTTGCCATGCCCCAAATACTAGGGTCACGCGAAAGCCCATCAAAACACCCATTTAAGAAAAATAGATTTTACAGTTAAAAATCAAAATACAGCAGTTGGATAAAAGATTTTTCAAGCTCAACTCTCATAAACGATAAACATGCATTCTCATATATGAACAAGTATATCACCAAAAGGCGTACAAAAGCAGCCATTATTGGCATCACATGTAAAAGTACATGTCTCCAAAAAGGAAAAACTACAACAAGTCTTCCATCACATCTGCAACTAGGTCAACTCCACATGCTCACCTGAAAAATATTTTATAGCAAAAATCCCACACCGTGAGCCGAAGTCCAATAGAAAATAGACTGTAAAGCTGTAATACAGGTCATGCTATCATATGGTGGGAGCTAGCTCTACCACAAAAGCCAAACAGGTTTTTTTTCTCAAAAATCACAAGTTTTCCATCTTGAAAACTTCACATTTTCTATCCTTGAAACCATGCATATAATCCTGACAGATATCATGCCACAGATAAGGAAAAGCAGCAAAACACAGCATTCTCCACTCGAGATACATAGCCGAGAAGACACGATAAAATGTAATCCTATGTACCGACTCTGCAATACTGACAATGGTAACAACTATAAACTCTCGTCCATTACCCTAGACCCGCAGCCTTAGTAATGACAAGTTCTATACGGAATCACGACAATGATGCCATTAACGGAGGCAACCAATCCACTCAATTTATGGGATCTGAGCCCAATGGTACAGAGCACCTACTGCTTAATTTACAGGACCTGAGCCCGAGGGTGCAAAGCACCCACACACACTTAATTTATGGGGACTAACCCGAAGGTACAGAGCACCTACGTTGCGCACGTTTTTGGACTTGCACCCAAGAGCAATGGAAAGCTAACTCAACCATACCCACTGCTACGGTACATCTATGGATAAACGTTTCAAAATCAACCCACAAATAGATATACAACACATGTATATAAGGAGATCTAATCCATGAACCATGGAGATCAAACAAAACATGTAAAAACATATTTTCACCCAAAACGTTTTAGAAGTTGAGACTCAACCCCAAGGGCTAGCTCCAAACCTCCAACACACACATTTTTCCCCAGAGTTTTCATCAAAACTCCTTTTTGAAAACACCCCTTTGAAAATCAACCTCCGCAACGCAAGATCTCACAAATCCATCGCCTTTAAAAACATTCGAGAAAAGTGAGGGAAGCAAAAACCCAACCACCAAACCACCAAAACCACACCAACATCCCACACAAGACCCCAGTCGACTGGCCCATGCCCCCAGTCGACTGAAAAACTCACTAGAAAAAGAGTTTCAAAATAGAACAAATTTCAGTCGAATGACCCCCCTGGTCCTATCGACTGAACTCCCAAAAGCATGATCCAGTCGACTGACCATCAAGGTCTAGTCGACTGAACTTTCCCAGATTTTGTTTTCGAGCTACGGATCAGCCCAATCAAACCTAAAACGAAGTCTCGAAGCTTCCATTAAACACCCTCGAACTCACACACACCCAAGCCTATCACCGAAGGCCTCAACGTAACTTCTAACACCGTTTTCATCTAACCAAATGCCGAAAAAAGGTTTTAACCCAAAATCGAATTTGAAACATAAATCACTTTTCATCCGTTTTTAAATGGTAGAAACACGTAGGATTACAAGTATCCTCTAACAGTTATACAATCTAGGATCCTACCTCGGTGAGTTAAAAACTCGACATCTCGATCCACGTGCAAAATTGAGCTTCACTAGAATAAAATTATGTTCGGATGGATGTGTAGCCGTCAATGCCGATACTAAGGATCAGCAGTTGGTTTGTCAAAAACCAAGCTCAGGGCCCCAAGAAGTTAGAGAGAAGGCAGAGAGAAAATTGAAAAAAACTTAGGAGTTAAGTTTTGAAAATATCTTTTTGAAAATATCTAACTCCAGATATTTATAGGCCTTCAAATATCTTTTTTTTTTTAAATTTTTAAAATTCGCACAGCAACTCCCTAAGACCCCAGGAACCAACCCCACATGCTTATTTAAACATAAACATGCATCAAAACGAATAAATCAAACACCGAACAAAATATATGCGAAAACACATCAAACATATATAAGTCTCAAAAAGAGACGGGTCCGGGTCTCACAACTCTTCCCCCCTTAAGGAAATTCGCCCCCAAAATTTGCTACATGGTCACAAAGGAAAAAGCTCTGGGTATCCAGCAGCATCCCCGACTCTAGCTCCCATGTAACTTCTTCAACCCTGTGATGAAGCCATAGGACCTTGATATAAGCAATTTTCTGCCTCGCAACACTTGCTTCTTCATATCAAGAATCTTCACCGGACGCTTCTCATAAGTGGCATCCTCATCAATCCGCAGCTCGGCCCAATCTAACACATGTGAGGGATCAGGCTCGTGCCTCCGAAGCATAGAAATGTGGAACATATTATGCACATATGCTAACTAAGGTGGCAAAACCAAACGATATGCGACCTCTCCAATCCTGTCAAGGATCTCAAAAGGTCCAATGAAACTAGGTGATAGCTTCCCGCTATAACCGAATCTCATCAAACCTCTACGTGGTGAGACCTTTAGAAACACATGATCCCCCACTGCAAACTCCAAGGGTCTTTTCCTCTGATCTACATAACTCTTCTGACGGCTCTGAGCTGTCTGAAGACGTTGGCGAATCACTGCGATCTTCTCCGTCGTCTCCCGTACCACGTTAGGTCCCAAGACTGTGATCTCTCCCACATATGTCCAACTTACTAGTGACCTACACGGTCTACCATACAGAGCCTCATACGGTACAGTTCCAATACTAGACTGGTAGCTGTTGTTGTATGCAAACTCTACTAACGGTATATGATCCTCCTAAGAACCTCTGAAATCAAGGACACATGCCCTCAACATATCCTCTAGAATCTATATGGTCCTCTCAGACTGACCATCCGTCTGAGGGTGAAAAGCAGTACTGAACATCAAGTTCGTCCCCAAAGCCTCCTGAAGACTCTGCCAAAAACGCGACGTGAAGCGCATATCTTGGTCAGAAATAATAGACACTGGCACTCCATGCAAGTAGACTATCTCTCTAACATACAAATGACTCAGTCGATTCACCGAATCCTTCACGCGGATGGGGAGAAAGTGTGCAGACTTCGTCAACCTATCAACCACAACGCAAATAGCGTCGTGTCCCCTAAGTGAGCGAGGAAGTCTTGACATAAAGTCCATCGTGATGTTCTCTCACTTCCATTCAGATACCGGTAGTAGCTGTAACAATCCTCCCAATTTCTGGTGCTCCGTCTTTACCTGCTGACAGGTAAGGTACCGAGAAACAAACTGAAGCATGTCCTTCTTCATTCCTGTCCAATAGAACTGACGACGTAAATCGTGCTATATCTTTGTGCCTCCAGGATGCACTGCATGGTGTGAATGATGACACTCATGTAGTAGAATAGGTCGGCATGACTCTGGCACAAACAATCTCCCGGCTAACCTCAGACTCTGGTCTGAACCCACAACCCATCCTACTGTATCCTCTCCACTAGCAACACGATCTCATGCCATTTGAGCTTCCTGATCCGTCTGCTAGACCTCTAGCACCCATGCAATCAATAATGCTGTATGCACAGATGCTAATTGAGGTGGCAAAGCCAAACGATATGCGACCTCTCTAATCCTGTCAAGGATCTCAAAAGGTCCAATGAAATGAGGTGATAGCTTCCCGCTACGATTGAATCTCATCAAACCTCTACGTGGTGAGGCCTTCAAAAACACATGATCCCCCACTGCAAACTCCAAGGGTCTTCTGCTCTAATCTGCATAACTCTTCTGATGGCTCTGAGCTATCTGAAGACACTGGCAAATCACTGCGATCTTCTCCGTCGTCTCCCACACCACGTCGGGTCCCAAGACTGTGGTCTCTCCCACGTTTGTCCAGCATACTGGTGACCTACACGGTCAACCATACAGAGCCTCATACAGTGCCATCCCAATACTAGACTGATAGCTGTTGTTGTATGTAAACTCTGCTAACATTATATGATCCACCCAAGAACCTCTAAAATCAAGGACACATGCCCTCAACATATCCTCCAAAATCTGTATGGTCCTCGTAAACTGACCATCCGTCTGGGGGTAGAAAGCAATACTAAGCATCAAGTTCGTCCCCAAAGCCTCCTGAATACTCTGTCAAAAGCGCGATGTGAAGCGCAGATCTCGGTTAGAAACAATAGACATTAGCACTCCATGCAAGCGGACTATCTCTCTGACATACAAACGACTCAGTCAATCCACCGAATCCTTCATGCGGATGGGGAGAAAGTGTGCAGACTTCGTCAACTTATCAACCATAACCCAAACGGTGTCGTATCCCCTGGGTGAGCGAGGAAGTCCTGACACAAAGTCCATCGTGACTTTCTCCCACTTCCATTCAGATACCGGTAATGGCTGTAAAAATCCTCTCAATTTTTGGTGCTCCGTCTTTACCAGCTGACAGGTAAGGCACCGAGTAATAAACTGAAGCAAGTCCTTCTTCATTTCTATCCAATAGAACTGACGACCTAAATCGTGGTACATCTTCATGCCTCCAGGATGGACTGCAAGGCGTGAATGATGACCCTCATGTAGTAGATCAGCTCGGCATAACTCTGTCACAAACTATCTCCCGGCTAACCTCAAACTCTGGTTTGAACCCACAACCCATCTTACTGTATCCTCTCCACTAGCAACACGATCTTGTATCATTTGAGCTTCCTGATCTGTCTGCTGGACCTCTAGCACTCGTGCAATCAATGCTGGTCGTGAAACTACTAAAAATAAGGTGGCCTCCGTCGCTGTATCCCCAAGGCAAAGATCAAACTCCCCATTCTCTCTAAGCATGTTCCATTCTCATATAGCAACAGAAGCTAACAAGCTATGAGTTCTCCTACTGAGAGCATTAACTACAACATTGGCCTTTCCTGGGTAATACTGTAAATCAAAATCATAATCCTCCAATAACTCCATCCATCGTTGTTGGCGCAAGTTCAGGTCCTTCTGCGAAAACAAGTATTTCAGACTCTTGTGATCGGAGAAAATCTCAAAGTGCTCACCATATAGATAGTGACGCCATGTCTTCAAGGTAAATACCACGGCTGTCAACTCCAGATTGTGTGTCGGGTAGTTCTTCTCATGGATCTTCAGCTACCGAGAACCATAGGCTACAACCTTCCGTTCTTGGATCAAGACACAGCCTAAACCGTCGTGTGATGCATCACAATACACTGTATACCCCAAGCCTCGCTCTGGGATAGTCAACACTGGCGCGCTAGTCAACCTCGTCTTCAGCTCCTGGGATGCTGACTCACAGGACTCACTCCAAACAAACAGAACTCCCTTCCGCGTCAGACGTGTCATCGGCGCAGCAAGTCTTGCAAAATCCTTCACGAACTGCCGATAATACCCTACTAAACCCAAAAAACTACGAATCTCGAAGATGTTCTTCGATCGCTCTGAATTCGTCACAGCATTAGTCTTCGACGAATCCACAGCTACCCCATCTGTTGACACTATATGGCCCAAAAACCTCACCTCTGACATCCAGAACTCGCACTTCTCAAACTTCGCATACAAGCGATGCTCTCTCAGTGTCTACAGAACAACACGCAAATGGTTCTCATGCGCCTCCCTAGTAGGTGAGTACATGAGAATATCATCCACAAACACTACCACAAAACTGTCCAAATATAAATGAAAGTTGTGGTTCATCAAACCCATAAACGTCGCGGGTGCGTTCGTCAGACCGAACGGCATGACCAAAAACTCATAGTGACCATAGCGAGTCCGGAAAGTGGTCTTCGCTAGGTCCATGTCCCTAATCCGTAACTGGTGGTATCCTAATCTCAAGTCTATCTTTGAAAAGCAGCTCGACCCCTTCAACTGATCAAATAAATCATCTATCCTCGGCATAGGATACTTATTCTTCATGGTTACCTGATTCAGCTTCCAGTAGTCAATACGCAATTGTAAGGATCCACCTTCTTCTTAGCAAAAAGAGGAGGAGCTCCCCACAGTGAAGTACTTGGGCGTATAAACCCCCTGTTTAGCAACTACTGAAGCTGTACCTTGAGCTCACGCAGCTCAGCAGGTGCAAACCGATAAGACGGTATAGATATGGAAGCAGTTCTGAGAATCAACTCAATAGAGAACTCTACCTCACGGCTCGGTGGCAACTCATACAGATCGTCAAGGAAGACATCTGGATAGTCGCAGACCACCAGAGGTAACTCTCCTCGAGTCCCAACTCCCTCATCCAACATGAGAGTTGCAAAGAGGGAACCCAGGTTGCCCTGGTTC
>JAULJZ010074865.1:0-12925 GCA_032270985.1 Heliamphora pulchella | reverse complement strand
TTCATCATTCATGTCTTGCAGTGCATCCCGGAGGCACGAAGATGTATCACGACTTGCGCCGTCAGTTCTGGTGGATGGGAATGAAGAGAGACATGATCCGATTTGTGTCTCGGTGCCTTACTTGTCAGCAAGTAAAGGTGAAACACCAGCGACCGACAGGATTGTTACAGCCGTTGCCTATATCTGAGTGGAAATGGGAGAATATCACGATGGATTTTGTATCAGGATTTCCTCGATCGCCGACGGGACATGATGCTGTTTGGGTTGTGGTTGATAGGCTGACGAAGTCGACACAATTTCTTCCCATTCGATTATGGGATTCGGTGGACAGATTGGGTAGGTTTTATGTTCAGGAGATAGTCCGACTACACGGAGTACCGGTGACTATTATTTCTGATCGAAACCCGCGCTTTACATCGCACTTTTGGCAGAGTTTTCAGATGGCTTTGGGGATGAGCTTGACTTTCAGCACAACTTTTCACCCACAGATCGATGGTCAGACTAAAAGGACCATCCAGATTTTAGAAGACATGTTGAGAGCCTGTGTGTTTGATTTTTGGGGTTCTTGAGAGAACCATCTATGATTGGCAGAGTTTGTATACAATAATAGCTATTAGTCCAGTATTGGGATGGCACTGTATGAGGCTTTGTATGGTAGATCGTGTAGATCGCCTGTGTGTTGGACAAAGTTGGGAGAGACCGCTATTTTGGGACCCGACCTAGTGCGGGAGACGACCAAGAAGATTTTAGTGATTCGTCAGCGTTTAGTGACAGCACAGAGTCGCCAAAAGTGTTATGCAGATCAGAGGAGGAGACCTTTGGAGTTTGCAGTGGTAGATCATGTGTTTCTGAAGGTCTCGCCACGTAGAGGGTTGATGAGATTTGGCCGTAGCGGGAAGCTATCACCGCGCTTTATTGGACCATTCGAGATCCTGAAAAGAATTGGGGTGGTAGCATACCGTCTGGCCTTGCCGTCACAGTTGGCATCTGTACATAACGTGTTTCACGTTTTCATGCTTCGGAGGTATGAGCCAGATCCGTCACATGTTCTGGATTGGGCTGAGTTGCGAGTTGATGAGAATATCACGTATGAGGAGCGTCTTGTTAGGATTCTTGATACTAAAGAACAAGTGTTACGGAAGAGAACGATTGCTTATGTCAAAGTTCAGTGGCTTCATCACGGGGTTGAAAAGGAGACTTGGGAGCTTGAGTCTGGGGTTCGTGCTACATACCCGGAGCTGTTCACCTTGTGATCTTGTAGTGAATTTCGGAGGCGGAATTTCTTAAAGGGGAGGAGAGTTGTGAGATCCTGTATCGTCTCTTTTAACATTATATGCATATTGGGCGCTTTTTGACGGGTCTATATATGATATTTAAGCTTTAAATCAGTGTATTCCAGATGCTCTAATATTCACATAACACTTTCTTTTAACTCATAGAAAGAAAACAAATCAAAATGCGTCATTCCATGCACAACAACTAATCTATCTTCTATTCGATTCTTTGTAGACCTTGTTTCTAATCTTATTTATAGTTATTTAGATCATATTATTTATGGTAGAGAGAGAGATTTGAAGAGAAAGTTAAGATGAGTTGTAGGAGTTCCTACCTGGATGGTCTTGATCAAAGATGAAGAACTTTGCTTTAAGTTAGACTTTCTTCCTTCATTTGCTTCATTTTTCTTCTTTCTTTCTTCTTCTTATTCTTTCTTGGAGACTCTCACTCTCTCTATAACCTCTCCCTTGGCCGAAAATTATGAGTGAAGAATGGGCAGGAATGGCTTTTTATTTGTAGGCTTGAGGAAAGATCAAGTGTGTAATTTCCTAGGATTTGTTTGGTAATTAATTAGAATAGGTTAGGGACTAAATTCATAATTATAGGCTAGTAGACCAATGTGTTGTCACTTGATGAATGATGAGAAGTTCGAAAAATTTTAGCTGAATAAAACTCTTTCAGCTAAAAATAAGCAAAAATGTGTCTAAGATACCCGAGAAGACATTTCGAGAGAAAAGGTGACTAAAGTATGTGACTTACTTAAATTTTTAGAATTAAGATTTTATTTTAGAATTATTTTCGTAAAATTGAAAAATATTAAAACTATTTGAAACTGCTCCGTTTATATATAAAAAGTCCCAATTCAGTGTTAAAGTACATGTTCCCAAGAAAAATCTATATAATATATAAAAGTACAAAAGGAAGATTCCTAAAAAGACATAAAGACGGTTGTCTTGGAGAAAGAAAGATATGGATATTGGGAAAAATAGCTGTATAAAATTCATACAACTATAATGAAGTAGAAAAGTATTTAAAATATCTAGGAGGATATGTTGGCACAAAACGTGACGCTCCGTCTTTCGGACACGTCTAGACATACATAACTATAGATAAAAAGGTTATTTTAGTCATTCATTCATAGATAAGCATTATAAGTATTACCTCATTAAGAGTTTTGAGCTGACCAAAATACATAAACATTTACAATTTCACAGAAGAATTTACAAAAATTATGATAACGTGCAGAAACTGAACGAAAGTGCAAAAAGAAACTTGATTATTGTTTCATGCGTCATCTAGATTTGCTTGCCCTGGGAACTCACCCTAGTAGTTGTAGCCTTCTTTTTTGAGAATTTCTTCTTCAAAGATTTCCTCTTCCTCACCTGTGGCTGTGACACCAGGATTTTGGGTTTGGTTCAAAAATAGGGAATTCAAGAGTTATTTTGAAAATTTTTTAACACCTTGAAAACTAAAAAATTTTTAAAATCTTTTTTGTGAAAAATGGAATCGTCACTTAGATTTTGAGAAAAATTAAGAAAAACAAAAATGAGGAGTTGTTCATTAAAACCTTTAACTAGAGAAAACAAGGGTTTATTGACTAAGATATGAATCGGGAAAGGTGTTAGGCACCCCCGTTCACCTAACTGTGAAGTTAGACTTTACTAATCATCATTGATTTTTTAATTAGATTTCTCAAATGCATGCAAATACAAAAAATGAGGGCAAAAAGAGAGTATAAAAAATTAAATAGTAAAAATACATAATTTAGCATATAAACATACCAAAACGGTGACTAGATGTAAAAGGATCCTAAATCCTAAGCATGCAAAATCTAACTAAATGACACATGGCATAAACTACATGCAATGATTATAAGATACTATCGATTAATCTAAACTAACAATGTAAGGACCCACTTTTTAGGAGTGTTATTAGCAACGTGTTAGGGTTGGTATACTAAAAATTATATTTTTTATGTTTAATTTTATTTTAATAAAATTAATTTTTCATTTTATGAGAATCTTTATGAGTAATGTATGAATATTATTTTTTTAATATTATACATGAATACCCTTTATTCTGTACAGTATTTAATCTGGTGTGTAAAGTACGACTTATATACAGAAGATTAGATTTTATATTTTTGCAGAATATAAGTTTTATGTTGACAGTTTAGATGAAAATGTACATACCATCAGTACGACAGTAGTACAGAGTTTTAGTAGGTCTGTCTTGGTTACGGGGAATAGATAATAGCATCGTCTATTTTTTGACTCTCTGTACTAGTACACTTTGTGTGTATTGAGCGGGACACATTGGGGTAATTAATTTTATACTTATTATATAAATTAATTCACACTCCAAGGTTATTATAAATAGTGCTTATTGTAAGACCATGTATCGTCTCTTTTTATATTATATACATATTCGGCGCTTTTTGACGCATGCTTAGAATTTTTGCTTTTACATGTTTTTAAGCGTTTTGATGTATGATCGAGTTTATCTGAGCATGCTGGGTTGGTCCCGGGGGTTACAGGGAGTTACGGTGTGAATTTAAAAAAAAAAAAGAAGATATTTTGGGGGCTATAAATATGTGAAGTTAGATATTTTTAAAAGATATTTTCAAAACTTAACTTTTAAGTTTCTCCAGTTTCCTCTCTGCCTTCTCTCTAACTTCTCGGGGGACCAGGGCTTGGTTTTTGATGGACCAACAGCCGATTCTTGTTATAGGCATCGTGCTCTACGCATCCATCCGGACGGAATTTTATTCCGACGAAGCTCGATTTTGTACACGGGTCGAGGCATTGAGTTCTTGACTCACCGAGTTAGGATTCTAGACTTTAAAGTTGTTAGAGGGTGTCATATGTAATCTTTTGCATCTTTACCATTTTTTATTCATAAAAAGGGGTTTCATGTTTGGAAAAAGTGGGTTTTTGGTTTAAAAATCTTTTTTCGTCGTTTCGATTGGATGAAAACGGTATAGGATGTTTCTTTTGAAACCTTTGGTGATAGGCTTGAGCGTGTGAGAATTCATGGGTGTGAGATTGAAGCTTCAAGGCTTCATCTTGGGTTAAAAATGGCAAAACCATAGGTGAAAAACATTTTCTGGGCTGGTTTGGTCGATTGAACCCATGGTGTCAATCGACTGGATCATGGTTTTGTGGGTTCAGTCGACTGAACCCTGGGGGTCAGTCGACTGGATCATGGCTTTGTGGGTTCGGTCGACTGAACCCTGGGGTCAGTCGACTAAATAGTGTTGTTGGGTATTTCTGCGTGGTTTCCAATGTGTTTTTTAGTCGACTGGAGGGTGGGTCCAGTCGACTGAACCTGACCTGATAGGTTGCATCTTTGAAAATCATGTTTTTGAAGGTTTGGAGCTAACGTATGGGATTGAGGCTCAACTTTTAAAATATTTTGATGAAAATCATGTATTTTTATGCTTAGATCTCCATGGTAGATGGATTGGATCTTCTTATACATATGTTGTATAGTTGTGAACTCATGTTTTTACATGTTTTGTTTTGATCTCCATGTGGATGGATGGATCTTGATATCCATGTTGATGGATTGGATCTATATATACATGTTTAATGTTTAAATGTGAAAAAAAGGTTTTGGTTTTGATAAATGATTCTCTAGATGTATCGGAATGGCGGGTATTTGGCACGAGTTGCCCTCGGTGGAAGTTCAGAAACGTGCACAGAGTAGGTACCTTGGTCCTTCAGGTTAATCCCCATAAACTAGGTGGTTGGGTGCTTTGTTCCCTCAAGTTGTTGAACCTGTAAACTTAGCTTTTACGTTGTGGTGGTTTCATTTAGAACTTGTATTTACCTAACCAGTCCTACGATGTGTAGGGATTGGGTAAAGGGGCAGGAGTTTGTAATTGCTACATTTGTCTCCTTGTGACGGAGTTGATACATAGGATTCATTTATCTTTCTCCTTGGCTTTGTGGCCCGAGTGGAGCATACCGTTTTACCGGTTTATTTTTCTCGATTTGTGTGATCCGAGTGAAAAACAATGTTTGATTACAATTTTCTTTAATTGTTGTTTGTATTAGTTATAATGCATGGTTTTTCTTGTGGTCGAGTTAGTTCCCACCATATGATTGCATATCCTGCTTTACAGTTTTATAATCTATTTCTATTGGGTTTCGGCTCACGGGTGAGACTTTCTGTACAAAATCATTTTTAGGTGATGATATGGAGAATGATCTTGAGTAGATCTTGTGGTGCCCGTAGTGACGGATGGCGGAAGACTCTAGTAGTTTTTCCTTTTTGGTATGCCTGTTCCTGAATGCATGTTTTATACGCCATAAAGCGATATACTGTATGCATGTTGGAACTGCATGTTTGCTGTTTATGAGAAATGCATATTGGGTTTTCATTTGATTTCAACAGGTAGATTTGAATATATGAAAACCTATTTTCATGAAATTTGTGCTTTGGTAGATTTTTCACATGACCCTGAGTTTTGTGGCGTGACACTTATACTCTTATTTTTGAAATAATTGTTGATTTGTATATATTTAATATTCGTTGTTTTGATTTATTAGAGGGTGCGATTTTATATGGGCCTATATTCTCGATGAGTTGGATAGCGATATTATTTATATGGTGAATATTAATTATTGACTGAATTTACGTCCCGAAAGATCAAAATTGACGATAGCCCCTTAAGGAAGCTTATAAGTTTTGACCGTGCCAAACCTTGCAGATGGATTTGATTATCTAGCGGTCAAATAAGTTAAGCGGAATGGCTTAAAGAATTACAAGATGCCGATTAAATTAAATTGTCAGTAACTAAATTTAATTGGCGGGTATCGAAAATCTTAACGTGGAGAGAAATGATAAGTATTTAATAGCAGGAGTTCAATACAAGAAGATCTTGAGATTATGGATCAGAGTGCAATTATAGTTCTTTAGTGGTGTGAACTGTAATTCAGTATTTTATGAAAATTGTAGAAACCGTTGCTAGTTTTTCATAATTGCAGATACCGCTATGAGGTTTGCTTAATCGCGAAAATCGCTAATGGGTGTCTGTATTCTACTGGAAGTTTTACTCATAATTATTCTATAGGTCCCTGCTGTAACCCTATAAATATGCGGGTAAATTAAACCAGTTTCATAACTTGTCTTCTAATACTAAAGCTGTCCAGATTCTGTCGATACACATTCTTGATATATTGTAACTCACTCTACATTCAAGAATCGCATAAGGGAATACAATAGATAATTTGATATGAGCTTTGACTCGAATTTAAATCGTAAGTGAAGATTCGACCGGTATAAAGGTATTCTTCTAGAATTAACTGTAGTTGCACGGATTTTATTTTGATATTTCATCATTAAAAGTTTTATCTGGAGTTCGTTTTGATATATGTTCGTCCAATTAATTTTTACTGAAAATCGTTTGTAAAAACAAAGATTTTGACACTTTTGCTTCCAACAATTGGTATCAGAATCGTTTTGCTTTTTATTTACGGTTAGCGGGGCCGGGTTATTTTAAAACTGTGCTAACTTGGTTTTGTAAGCGCTCTAATTCCGATTTTATGATCGTCATTTATTTCATGTTTGTTTGAATGGGTTTGAATGATGATTGTTTTTTTTAATCACAGGGGTTAACCGTGATAGATCGAATGTGAGTTTTCGGGACATAGGATCGATGTAAGTTTTTAATCGATTTTAAACATTTTTTTGATAAGTTTTTTGCAGTATTTATACATTAAAAATAAAAATAAAAATAAGTCAAAAACAGTAAAAAAAATCATTAAAAACAGCTCACCACCGGTGGCTTTGCTGGTGGTGGTTCGGCGACGATTTTGATGATTTTTTGGGTCATTTTTGGGACTATTTCTTGAGCAATTTTTTAAGCATAAAATAAAAGAAAACATACTTTAAAATACTATCCAAATATCAAAAGAAAAAAATGGCCAAACAGTAAATTAAAAGAGGCGGCAAAATAGGTGGTTTTTGACGGCGGCGATGGTGCTGTTCAGGAGCTATTTTTGGGCTTTGTCGGACTGTTTTCGAGACGTTCTTCGAAGCAATATGTGGCTGGATATTTGAGCTATTTTTTAAAAAAAAAAAATATGCGTCAAAGAAGCACCAGAAAAAACTCAAACAGCCCACTGTTTGGGCGGCGGCGCTAGTGGGGCAGCACAACAGTTTCAAGAAGTTTTTTCGGCCATTTTTTGGGTTGTTTTTGAGTAGATTTTGGGATAGAAAGTTTCATATTTTGAGAGCTTTCATTCAGTATAAAGTTCTTCAAAAATGGAGCTCGGATGAGGTGGCAGAAGCCGCCTGAAGTGGGCTGCCAAGGACAGCGCCGGCGGCGCAAGTGGTGGCCGGCGGTTTTCTCTCTCCCGAGGCTATTTTGCTTCGATATTCTGATGTATTCGAGACTGAAACGATATATTAGTATATATCGAAGTGTATCAGAGAATCCTAATACAATTAGGACACATGAATCAGAGACGAACAGTGATTATTACAGCTTATCTGTTCAAAAGACTAAAATACCTCAGCATTTCACTTGGATCATAAAATCGAGATATATGCATTGTGTTTTTATATATATATATATATATATATATATATGAACTGCGTAGATAATTGCATATCTGTTTTATTTATACTGTAAATTTAATTAATTCAAAAATTCGATTTTAATTAAAATATTTTGTAATGAAAAATAAAATTAAGTTTTTTTTAATTAATTAATTTTAATTAAATAAATTTTTTTAGATATTTTATTTTTTTACAAAATATCACGTTTAAGATTATTTTTCATAAAATTGGATATCTTAAAAAAATGTGGGAATTAATTTTGGATTTTAAAATAATTAAATAGAAAAATATTTAATCGGAATATATTATTATTTTTCGAAAAATTTGAAACAAAAAATAAAATAAATAATTGCCTTTAATCAATACCTTAGTTAAAAAGCTAAAAGAAAAATTGTGCATTTATTAAATTTTATTTGTTATGCATTTAAACACGAAAAGATGGTTTGACAAATTAAAATATTTGGAATTGTGTGCACGAGAAGATGTTCGATTCTTTCAAATCGTGTGGTTTTTAAAATTAAAAAAAATATTTTAATTAAATAGATTCTTATAACTCTAAAAAATGTTTTAAAAATCTAAGTGGGAGATGGAATTTTTTACAGATAAATCTCGCAGTCTCCATCACCAGTTTGTAGGCGATGAAATTAAATCATGTATGTTGGCAGTAAGGCTTTTCTCTCAATCGGACAGATTAATTGCTGTATTGGTAGTACAAATCTCATTTAGGAATAATTGTAGATAATTGTTAGTGTGGATCACTTCTCCATCTGAAAGGTTCATTGCGAATCGATTGATTTGAGATTAGGTGATGGTTAAGACTTAGCTGTATATAATAGTATTCTCTTTATCTGAGTCACTGCTTTTATATACTGAACTGAAGTTATGTCAGTTATTTAATTTACTTGGCAGTGTCAGTTGCCTATATAGTAAATTAAAAAAAATTGGCATTCTGGACTAACGATAAATAGTAGACGTTCTCCCATCGAGACATACTATTCGCAGAATTCTAGACTGCTGGTGAATTAATTTTAAAATGGTAGAGGGAACCAAATTAAAATAAATTCAAAGTTTTACTCATCATATTTAATTATATTTTTAATTATATGATTCTCAAGATTAAAATGATTTTCAACCCACTCGCTTTTATACTCAAAGAAAATAAACTTATAGGACCAAATTTTGTTAACTGGAAAAGTAACTTGGATATAGTTTTAATTACCAATAGAATTCATTCAATACTAAAAAATGTGTTTGTTTCAGAAAAAAGGTTCTTCTTCTGGACCGAAAGACATGAAGAAGAAAAGGTTCAGAAATAGGAATACACGATTTTCAGGGTAGTTAGTGGGTTACGGACTGGTGTGAAAAAGCCGAAAGATAGATGCTTTCACTACAACCAGACAAGGCACTGGAAAAAGTTGTGTAGTTTTTCTCAGAAGGTAGAACAAATAAGGTAATTTCTGTTCACTAGTTGTGAAAACATGTTTAATGGTGTTATCTACCGAAACCTGGTGTGTAGATACAGGAGCCATTGATCATGTCTGCAATTCATTGCAGGGGTTTCATGTGTAGATACAGGAGCCATTGATCATGTCTGCAATTCATTGTAGGGATTTCAAGAAACCCAATAACTTAATGATGGGGAGATTTACTTATATATGGACAATAATACAAAGGTAACAGCAATTACGGTGGGAGATGTCACTCTCCGTTTTAATGGAGATAAAGTTTTAATATTGGGAGATTGTCTTTATGTACCTTTTATTAGAAGAAACTTAATTTTCGTTTCTAGATTAGTTAAAAATGGATATTTGGTTTATTTTAATAATTTTGTTGTTATTAAGGATAATAAATGGATTATCTATTCTGGTATATTGGTGGATGATTTTTATATTATTATTCTAATATCTCCTACACTGCAACTAACAAAATGAATAACACATCTAATTTACTATATAAGAGAGTTTTTTTCTTTATTGAATTAAACGTTTCTTTGACACTTACGCTTGGTTCATATTAATCTAAAAAAGATAAACAGACTAAAAGCAGATGGACCTTTGAGTTCATTGGAAGTGGAGGCACTTCTAGTCTGTAAATCTTGCTTAAAGGATAAGATGACCAAGATGTCTTTTTTGGCCAAATGCTATAGAGCTAAAAAACCGTTGGAGTTGGTTCATTTTAATGTATGTGGTCCTATGACAATCCAGGCTAGAGGTGGTTTTGAGTACTTAGTCAATTTCATCGATGACTACTCGAGGTATGGATACATTTACCTGATGCACCGTAAGTCTGAATGCTTTGAGAAATTTAAAGAATTCAAGGTGGAGGCGAAGAAGCGTCTGGGTAAAAGTATGAAATCACTACGATCCGACCGTGGTGGGGAATACCTCTTTGAAGAGTTTAAGGATTACATATCGTCAAAGGGGTTTATATCCCAGTTGACTGCTCCTGGTACTCCGCAGTAAAATGGTGTAGTAGAAAGAGAGAATAGGACTTTTATGGAGATGGTATGGTCAATGATGAATTATTTAGATTTATTCGATTCATTTTGGGGATTTGCTATAGCGACAACAGCTTACATTCTGAACTTAGTACCTTCTACTCTCATAGAATTGTTGTAACGACCCGGTACAGAGCCTAGTTGTAACAACACGGTTGATAACGACCCATGTAAAGACCTAGCTCAAACCCTGAGTGTTAGTGAAGGATAGTCCACGAGACTATAGAACACAGAAAAAGTTCAGAACCCTAACTCGAATTAAAAACCCTAACTTCGGTCGAAAACGCCAATAAGGTCCAAAACTTAAGCAACAAAACCTTAACACCCGCAGAGTCTCCTAACATTCTAAATGAAGTAAATATTATGAAATAATGAGTTAAAAATTAAAAATCCTTACAAATAGGGTAAAATGACCATTTTTTCCTTAGTACAGCAAGAAGTCTTAAAAACTTAAATTTTGACACATGGATATCCTAAATCAAGGATTTAAGTATAATTAAATAGTTAAAGACAAAATAATGACAAAAATTTCAAAAATACCCCTTAGTGGCCAACCACCTTGGGAAAAGTGCTAAAAAGTGACTTTTTATTTTCTTTTTAGCTTAAAATGATGAGAAATATATTAAATTGAGCATTATGATGATCAAATACTTGTTGAAAAAATAATATACATAATAATATAGTGTTATAGGTTAACAAAAGTAAACAAATCATTATTGATGTTCAATCACAATAAAATAAGTCAAAAAGTCATATATTGTCAAAATAGCTTAATTTGACTTAAAAGATTACATCTATTTAATCAATTGTTATGAAAATTATGATAATATATGAGAATACTATATTTATCATAAAAATACTAAAATAATAGGTTTCAATAGGAAAAGACACCAAAAAGATATATCAAATTAACTTTTTATGCATTTTCTTGCACAAAAAGGGCACGTAAATCAATGCAAAACCCCTTGATTGATGTGCGTCAGGTTTTTGTCTCCCCAACTGACCCCTAGCTGATTTATGTTCCCCATATATGATTTTTAGGCTTCAAAAGTTGCACCCATTCAATTCACCTCATATCTCATTTAATTAAAAGAAGAAAAAGTCTTTTAAAAGTACCTTTTTGTCTCCCACATGTCCCCTATCCTTGCCTATATAAAAAGAGCCAAACACCCTATTCTCCATAAGTTATTTTCGTGCAAGAGCGGGGGAGGAACCAGAAACACTTTGATATTGAGAGTTAAGGTGAGTTTGAGGAAGAAAAAAGAAAAAAATTGAAGAAACTGAGGAGATTTTCGAAAGTTAAGTCCAAATCGACCCTCCGCCATTCTTTGATCTCTCAAAACAAGTAAGTAAAACCTTTAAACCTTGTGCCTAAGATCATAGTTGGAAATTGAGGGCTGTTATGCTTATGAATGATATGAGATGTTGTGTGTTGTTATTTTTGAGTTTGATGACCTCTAAGTATGATGGAGCATTGATATCAAAGTTTAAAACACAAGCATGCAAAGAAATAGAACAAAAACTAGACATGACATAAGTAGAAGACTTGAACCCTAAGAGGCTTAACTTTTGAGAACTTTGATGTTTCTGCCATGAGATTTGAAATGCCATAACTCAATGTAGAAACTTGATCTAAGTATGTTCTTTATGTCCAAATTTATATTTTTGTGTTATCTTTCACTCAAAGTTGGTTTCAACTCATTTGCATAACTAGAACTCAAGATATTGCAATTTGACCAAAATGTGTCATTTTTCGACCAGCCAATACTATCGACTTGGAAACTCTATTTTAAAATGAGACCCGAACTTCAGTCAAAATATGAAAGTTGTAGATAACATGTATATTTATCTGTCCACCAAAAATGAGAACAAATTATTGAGTCTTGATAGGTCAAACCATTTTGAAAGTCTCTATTGAGTTTCAGCCCCCAAGGAACATTCTGTTACATATTTTTATATAACTCAAAATCTCTAGATTTAGTGACCTATTCCAAAAGTGGTGTACACGAACATTGTAGCTAACATATTTAAGTACTTTTTGTCAAAAAATCAAATATTAAAGTCTCGGGATGGTACCCCAAAATCGCTTCAAACCCTCTATCCAAAATCGGATCTGCTGAGTTTTAGCGGCTGACAGAACCTATTTTTTAAATGGCCAAAAAATCTAATTTGTTCTAACCAACTACCCTTTACTCTAAATATGAAACTTGTAGGGAACTTGTTGAAATAGAACATACTAAAAAATGGGCTCTTTTGAACTTGATATGATACTCCAAAATCGAGACCAACAGAAGCATGTTTTTGGTAAATTCTTAAGAAAAGTGTTGAACCGTTTTTGCTTAGAATGTTTTGTTTACCCTTTTACCTTAGGTTTTGGCATTGGTGTTAAACATGAGAGTTGTAGAAAATATTTTTATTCAAATGGTGTATAAAAATCATAACTTAATTCCATATCTGAATACTCTAAAACCTTGTCGGCCCTTTTAATTTAATACTTGACTTTTGGCCTTAAAATTTGTTAAAGGCATGTTTGAGTATCCTTCCCTATGAGACCCGAGTTTTTGTATAATGATTGATTTGAATTAG
>JAULJZ010074854.1:0-12927 GCA_032270985.1 Heliamphora pulchella | reverse complement strand
ATAAAGATCATCCACCAATGTACCAGAATAGATAACCCGTTTATTATCCTTAATAACCACAGAATTATTAAAATAAACCAAATATTCGTCTTTAGCTAATCCAGAAACGAAAACTAAGTTCCTTCTAATGGCAGGTACATAAAGACAATCTCTCAATATTAAAACTGAGAGTGACATATCATACTGTAACTGCTATTACCTTTATATTATTGCCTATATGCAGGTAAATTTCTCTATCACTAAGTTGTTGGGTTTTCTAGAACCCCTGCAATGAATTGCAGACATGATTAGTGGCTCCCGTATCTACACATCAGGTACTGGTAGATAACACCGCTAAATATGTTTCCACAACCAGTGAATAGAAATTACCCTATTTGTTCTGCCTTCTAAGAAATACTGGACATAGCTTTTTCCAGTACCGGGTCTAGTTGTAGTGAAAAAATCTATTTTTTGACTTTTTCACACCTGTCCGTGGCCCACTAACTACCTTAGAAATTGTGACTCCTTATTTCTAAACTTTTTTCTTCTTCATGTCTTTCGGCGCCGACAAAGAACCTTTTTATGAAATAGACACATTTCCTGGTATTGAAGGAATACCATTTGTAGTTAAAACTATATCCAAGTTATATTTCCAGCCAACATAATTTGGTCCCGTTAGTTTGTTTTCTTCGAGTATTGAAGCGAGTGAGTGGAAATCTATTTTAATCCGGAGAATCACATAATTAAAAAAAATCATTAATTATGTTGAGCAAAACTTTGAATTCATTTTAATTTGGTTCTCTCTACCATTTTAAAACTAAATTCGCCAGTAGCCTGGCAACCTTTGAATAGCATGCCACGATGGGTGGATGTCTTCTATCCATCATAAGACCAGACATGCCAATTCCTTTTAATTTTACTATCTAGGCAACTGACCATGCCAAATAAAATTAAATAGCTGACATAGTTTCGATCCAATATCTAATAACAGTTACTCAGATGGAGAGGATACTATTATATACCGCTAAGTGTTAACCATCACCTAATTCTAAATCAATTGTTTTGCAATGAATCTTTTAGATGGAGAAGTGATCCACACTAACAATTATCCAGAATTATCCCTAAAGGGGGTTTGTACTTGCGATACCGCAATTAATCTGTCCGATGGGAAGGGAGGCCTTACTGCCAACACAGATGGTTTAATTGCATCGCCTACAAACTGGTGATGGAGACCGCGAAATTTATCTGTGAATAAATTTCCTCTCCTACTTAGATTTTTAAAATATTTTTTAGGGTTATAAAAATCCGTTTAATTAAAATAAATTTATTAATTTCAAAAGTCACACGATTCCAAAGATTCTGATTTATCAAATTATCTTTCGAAAGTCACACAATCTGAAAGATTCAAACATCTTTCCGTGTATACAATTTTAAAGATTTTCTTGTTTCTCAAACCATCTTTTCATGTTTAAATGCGTAACAAATAAAATTTAATAAATACACAATTTTTTCTTCAGCTTTTCAGCTAAGATAATGATTAAAGGTATTTATTTATTTTATTTTTTGTTTCTCATTTTTCGAAAAAAATAATTTATTTTCATTAAATATTTTTTCATTTAATTAATTCAAAATCCAAAATTAATTAATTTTCACAATTTTTTTAAGATATTTGATTTTAAAAAAATTATCTTAAACGTGATATTTTTTAAAAAATAAAATATCTGAAGTTTTTTCATTTAATTAAAATTAATTAATTAAAAAAACTTAATTTTATTTTTTATTACAAAATATTTTAATTAAAATCGAATTTTTGAATTAATTAAATTAACAGAATAAATAAAACCAATAAATATCTCATCCACGCAGTTAATAAAAAATTAAACGCAAGATATAAAAAATTCTGATTTTATGATCTGATTAAAACTCTAAAGAGTTTCAGTCTCCTGTTAAGATAAGTTTCCAGTAGTTCAATCTGTATCAAATTTCTATATCCCAATTGCATTAAATTTACGCCACAGTATTTGTGTTCAAAATTGCTTCCCAAAAAAAATGTGCCGAAACAGCTTATTGCGCCGTTTGGGAAAGAAAAGCCTGCTGCGCCTATGCCTGGATACCACTTGCCGTGTGTGATAGGGATTGCGCCAGCCTGGCGCTTGGGATTTGCTTGCTAATTGAAACACCACAGCTTAGGAATCCGCCTGGAATTGCGCTAGCAGCTTGGAAAAATCGACGCCACTGTTTAGGATTTACACCGGCTACTGTTGATGCGCCATTGTTCTACTGTTGATGCGCCATTGTTTGGAAAAACAAAATCCCACTTTTGTATATTTGGAAACCGGTTCAGTGCTTTTGGGAATTGCCTTGGAATATAGCGCCTGAAGCACTGCTGAGATATTGCTCCGGAATTGGTGTTGCGCCACTGCTGTTTGCATATGGATTAGGCACCTCGTGATTGGGCGTTTGGTTCTTGCTTTGAAAAAGCACTGCCAGCTTTGCTTAAGGCGCCTTTTGGCGTTGCTGCTTCAACCTTCCAAACCGCTGCTGGGATTTGCTGCTGGCAGCTTCTTGGAAAAACAGCCGCTGCTTGGAAGCTTGGCTGTGCGGCTTAAAACTGCTGCGGCCCCTTTTTTTTTATTTTAAAACAAAAAAAATCTGTTTGGCCAAAAAAAATACTGCAGCTTTAAACCACCGCCAGTTGCCACCGCCAACCACCGTTGATGTTCTTCTATACCTGTTCTTATTTTTTTCTTTCTAATAAACTAAAAAAAAAATTTAAAGAACACAAAAAATTTACATCGAAACCTATGTCTCGTAGCCTCACATTCGATCTAAAAAATAATTAATCTATCACGGTCAACCCCCGTGATTAAAAAAAATAATTAAATTATTATCCACGCATTCAATCAAACATGAAAAAAAATAGATGATCATAAAATCAATATTAGAACGTCTGCAAAATAAAATTAGCAACAGTTCTAAATCTATCCTGCCCCGATAACCGTAAACAAAAAACAAAACGGCTCTAATACCAATTTGTTGGAGGCAATATTGCCAAGATATTTATTTTCGTAAAACGATTTTCGGTAAAAAAATAAATGGACGGGCAAATACCGAAACGGGCTCCAGATAAAAATTTTGACGTCGAATGATAAAAAATAAACCTGTGCAACCAAAGTTAATTTAGAAGAATACCTCTTGTAGATCTAATCTTCAACTACGACTTGATTCTGAGTTAAAACTCCAGTCAAATCTTCTACTGTATTCCCTTACGCGATCTTCGAACGTAGTGTAGGGTACGATCCTCCGAGAACTTGTACCGGCAGAACCCCGATATATTTAAGTCTTAAAAGACAAAAATAATATTATAATAATATATGAGATATGAACTATCAGATATATGATGTATCAATCTCAAATTGGTTCAGTCTACCCGCGTATATATTGGGCTACAGCAGGGACTTGGAGAGTAATTATGAGTAAAACTTCAAATGGAACACAAACACCTACCAGTGGTTTCTGCAATTAAAGAAAGACGCATAGCGGTATCTGCAATTATGGAAAACCAGTAGCAGTTTTTGCAATTTTCATAAAATACTGAATTACAGTTCACACCACTAAATAACTGTAATTGCACTCTGACCCATAATCTCAAGACCTTCTTGCATTGAGCTCTATTATTAATTGCTTACCATTTCTCCCCACGTTAAGATTCTCGATACCCGCCAATTAAATTTAATTACTGACAATTTAATTTAATCGGCAACTTGATATTCCTTAAGCCATTTCGCTTAACTTATTTAATCGCTGGATAATTAAATCTACCTGTAGGGTTTGGCCAGTCAAAACTTATAAGCATCCTTAAGGGGGTATCATCAATCCCGATCATCAGGACATAGATTCCGTCAATAATTAATATTTTTTATAAAAATAATACCGCTATCCAACTCACCGAAAATATAGACTCATATAAGATCGCACTCGCTAATGAATCAAAACAACGAATATTAAATATATGTAAATCAATAATTATTTTAGGATTAAGAGGATAAACACTATTCATAATAATCTTGGGGTGTGAATTAATTTATATAGTCAGTAGTCAGTACAAAATTAATTACCCAAATGTCCCGTTCAATACACACAAAGTGTACTGGCACAGAGAGTCGGAACAATAGACGACGCTATTATCTGTTTCCCGTAACCAAGACAGACCTACTAAAACTCTGTGCCGCAGTCGTACCGATGGTATGTCCATTTTCATCTAAACTGTAAATATAAAACTTATATTTTGCAAAACCTAAAATCTGGTCTTCTGTGTGTAAGCCGTACTCTACACACCAGATTAAATACTATACATAATATTGGATATCCATGCATAACAAAGAAACGATATGCATACATTGCTCATAAAGATTATCATAAAATAAAAAATTAATTTTATTAAAAAATAAAATTAAATACTAAAAACATAGTTTTCAGTATACCAACCCTAACACACAGTTGGTATCAAAGCTTAGGTTTAATGAACCTTTAGGCCTTGGGTTATGGAAAACCATGTATTCTGTCGCGTTGGAGCTCTATAGGATGCGTTGTATTAATAATAATTATCATCTATACATTATAAGAACTAAAATTTTTTACGCTTGAGTCTTATAGCGAGTCGTGTTAGGATGTTACCGGGATCAAAAGCAGCAAGGAATCTACATGCAAAAGACGAGTAAGGGCATCGAGACCGAAGAATCGGAGATTCATGCAACGAGTTAACTTATTTTAAGGGGGATAGACAGGAGTACACACTAGGAGAAATTTTAGATATCACCTCGAGCAACACCATTAGAACCCCGCGACTTTATCTTTATAAGTCCTTTTCTCTTTTACCCCAAGCCCTGGTGTCAACTTTTTGAAGTTCTTTTATATGTCTTTCCTTCTTATATTATCAGTCCTCAACGGTACCGTCAAGTGTCATTCGTCGGTAACTCTTATGCACCCAAGTTTTGTTGATAACCTTATTCGAAATTCAATCCTAGAAAGTACCCTTGTCCTCACGTTTTCATGCCTCGATAATGACTAGTATTTACATTTGATTCTCCTCTGATCTAAGTCATCATCCTTAAACTAACTCTTCTCTTGTTGAACTCAATATCAAATCTTTGTTAAGCACCCGTTCCAAACATTCGACATTGATAAAAGTTTCTACCATTGTTCATTTCTCTCGATTCTGAAACCATAATCTGTTGCAATGATTTTGGGAATTCTTCGTACACTCTTGAAATCTCTACCAAGGAAGTAGACTTAGATGCTTGAATTGAAGTACGTTAGGCCAACGTAACTTTAGGAAAAATATCTAGTTTGGCTGTCACTTTTTCTTAAACATCTCTTTTATCATAATCTAATGGTACTGGATTAGTTCCGGGGACACTTGTTTAAAGTATTGTTCACTATCTTCCTCTTATTTCTCCTACATTTGAATCCCAAATGACCACTCAACTTGTGTTAATGGTAATTGCCTTAACCGTAACCAATTAATCTCATCCAACCGTAAACATTTTCGTCAAGAAATTACGTCATTAGGCCTTAGCACTTTCACGGGAAATTGGGACGATGCACGAAAACCTCTTAACACCTCTTCAAGCATGAAGAAAATTTCTTCTTGATGTCACGGCTTAGAATATCTGTCAACGTCTGCGTTTAACAAAGTTTTGAAGATCACGACTCCCATTTGCAAGAATGGTTAAGTAAGGGCTTATTCAACTAACTATATTTTTTTTTCTTTTTCAAAGGTTCCGATAAATAAGACTATGCCATCAGCAATCTAAAGTTAGAAACGACAGCTTCACATCAAATGTTTCACGACACCACCATATGAAAAAATTCAAACTTCTTCAGACTAGTTCATAGCTGACCCACCCATCTCGTAAATCGAGAAACAAAATATTCATACTGGTAGTAAAAATGAGAAATAACCTCGATCTCATGATAACCTTAGTACGCTAGCAAAAGAGGTACGCTTGTATACATCGATATTCACGCTGGCCTTCCTACCAAAATGTTAGAGTCTGGATTTTTGCCATCACTATCAAATAACAAAGAACCTAGATCACAACAATGAACGTTTGGAGCCTGATGAAGAATTAGCCGTCAAGTCACAATAGATCACATGACTAGGTAATTACCACACATTACCACAATCATACCTTTTATCATGTTCGTTTTACCCTAGAATAACCAACCGCCTGAGAAAAACGATCCAGTTATTGGAAGAGACATTTAAACCTAACGTTCTAGCACGTCAAGAACATACGATAGAGGCCAAGAGGAATGGAGCAACATTTAAAAAGACTAGAGAGAAAATGGAAGCATATGATTATAAACTTCGTCATCAGGATTATCAAGATCACCTCAAGGACCGGTAACTCTTTAGTTAAACAATTCAAGGATTTGGGTGCCAAGGAGTTTGTGGAAACAGTGATTCCCATTAGCGCTAAAGATTGTTTGAGAGGTGGAGTGCGCATTTTAGACAAACCAAGTTGTTCACATGATAGGTTCTTAAAGTATCGATTTGTATTCATTTGGCGTCTAGACTGTGCAACTCTTATGGAGTGATATTCGGTTTCTATTGTGGTATCGATGTGAGTTGCAAGGAAGTTGCTTTCGAAAATTTTTTGTGACGTGACTCATTAGAGCAAGTTTGTTTAGATTAGTGAGTAGATGTTGCTGGTATAGAGAATGAATTTTCTTCTAGGAACGTGTGAACTCTATGAGAAGTTGGAGGGTGACATAATTTTGTTGTTTTTGGAGGAGTTGCGTAGCAGCTTAGTGTGAGTACATGGGAGAAATAAGTGTTTAGATGAGGAGAGTGAAAGTGTAAGTAAGACTATACGAATTCATGGATATGTTATTTTTGTAATTGGCCTTGAGTGAATCGAGTGTCTTGGTAAAATGTGGGTAAGATAAAATAATTAAAGTGCAAAAATGGTTCTTAGATCGATTGTGTGGCAGAAAATGTGTAAAGGGATTGAGTGATGATGATAAGAGACTTTATAGTCAGGAGTTAATACTGTTCGGTTAAAGAATTGTAGGGTGGATGGTACATACATGAAGGAAATATGTTACGAGATTATGACTAGATTCATATGGGTAAGCATATACCTGGGGAGCGTTTAGTCTATGTGGTATGTTTAGCCCTAGTGACTCATTAAATTCAAGTGGCGGTATTAGTCTTGACTGTCGTAAGGCTAGAGTAGTTCAACATAAAGTGGTGATGTGATTTCGAGTTAATAGTCGTTAGTCGATCAAAAAGTAGTCTTTGATGTACGTTTGAATATGGCAATGAGCTAATTTTTGGTAGAGTGACAGTCTTTCCAGAGAGATGTGGAGAATGTTCGAAATCAGTTTTGATGGTGGGATAGTTTAGAGATGTATGATCACTTGTGGAAGTCGTACTTGATGTAAGCTGTGTTTTGGAGCCAACGTATTCTCAAAGATAGACTGGGCTCATGATCTAATAAATTGAAAGTGCGAGAGGCAGATATACCCAAGACTACCTTTAGGTGTCGTTACGAGTATTATGAATTTGTGGTGATACTTATTGGGTTAATAAATGTACCTGCTGTGTTTATGGATTTGATGAATTGAGTGTTCAGAAGCTTTCTAGACCAATTTTTAATTGTGTTGATAAACGATATTCGGTTATATACTCGGAGTAAAGAGGAACACAGGAAACATTTAAAGATTCTTTGTAGGTCCTGAGAAAGCACAAGTTGTATGTAAACCTTGGTTAGTGTGAGTTTTAGTTGGACCGGGTGATGTTTTTAGATCATGTTATATCTGGAGAAGAAATTCAAGTGGACCCAACAGAAGTAGAAGCAACAGTTAATGGGAAGAGGCTAACTAACGTGATAGAGATACGAACTTTTTGGGGCTAGCTGGTTATGTGACATGGTTCTTGAAGATTTGGTAATAATCAGTTTAAGATGTTAGTAGGACAAAGTAACCTTTACTTTAAGTGCTGAACATATGAGCTCAACCTTATCGACACCCGCAATAAAGAACAACTCAAGTAAATAGAACACAATTTTGGAGAATGAAAAGGCATAATGCTAGTAAATCATCCTCAATCTTCCATACGATGAAGTACGGGGTAAAATTTCGGGGACGAAATTTGTTTAAGGGGGGTAGTTTGTAACGACCCGGTACAAACCCTAGTCGTAACAACCCAGTTGATAATGACCCATGTAAAGATCTAGCCCAAACCCTAAGTGTTAGTAATTGATACTTCACGAGACAATAGAACACAGAAGAAGTTCAGAACCCTAACCGAATCGAAAACCCTAAGTTCGGCCCAGAAACACCAATAAAGTCAAAAACTCAGACAACAAAGTCTTATCACCCGAAGAGTCCCATAACATTCTAAATGAAGTAAATATAATGAAATAATGAGTTAAAAAAATTAAAAATCCTCATAGATAGGGTAAAATGACCATTTTGCCCCTAAGTACAGCAAAAAGTCTTAAAACTCTAATTTTGACACATGGATACCCTAAATCAAGGATATAAGTATAATTAAATAGCAAAGGATAAAATAACATAAAAAATGATAAAAATACCCCTTAGTGGCCGACCACATTGGGAAGTGTGTCAAAAAGTGACTTTTTGCTTTCTTTTTAGCTTAAAATAATGAGAAATGTTTTAAATTAAGTATTATGATGATTCAATACTTGTTGAACAAGTAATATATATAATAAGATAGTGCTATAGGTCACAAGAAGTAAACAAATCATCATTGAAGTTCATACACTACAAAATAAGTCAAAAAGTCATAAGTTGTAAAAATAACTTAATTTGACTTAAAAGATTACATCTATTTAATCAATTGCTATGGAAACTATGATAATACATGGGAATACTATATTTATCATAACCATGCTAAAATAATAGATCTCAGTAGAATAAGACACAAAAAAAATATATCAAATTAACTTTTAATGCATTTTCTTGCAAAAAAGGACACGCAAACCAATGCAAAATTCCTTGTTTTAAAGCTAAGTCGTTCTATACCACCATCCCTTGAGCCCTCAAGAAAGTAAGTAAAATATTTAAATCTTGTGTCTAATATCCCTCAAAATATCCCCCAACACAACCTTTTAAACACTCTAAAAATCAAGAACTAAAATCAAACTGAGAAGGCGTCGTAGTAACAAAATAGGGGCTGTTGTGTTCTTGAATGATATGAGATGTGTTTGTAAGTTGTTATCTTTGAGTTTGATGACTTCTAAGTATTTTGGACCCTTGATATTAAAGTCTAAAATACAAGCATGCAAAGAAATGGAACAAAAACTTGACATATCACAAGTAGAAGACTTGGACCCTAAGAGACTTGATTTTTGAGAACATAGATGTTTCTGTCCTGAACTTTGGAATGCCATAACTTAATGTAAAAAATTGATCTAAGCATGTTATTTATGCAGCTATTTATTTTTTGGGTTATCTTTCATCCAAAATTAGTTTCAACTTATTTGCATAAGTAGAACTCGAGATATTGCAATTTTACCAAAGTGTGTCATTTTTCGACCAGTCAACACTACCGACTTGGAAATCCTAGTTTAAAGTGAGATCCGAGCTTTACTCAAAACATAAAAATTATAGATAACATGCATATATATCTAACCACCAAGAAAGAGCACAAATAATTGAGTTTTGATAGGTCAAAAACCCTTTGAAAATCTCTATTGAGTTTCAGCTCTCAAGGGACGCTTCTGTCACCTATTTTTATATAGCCCAAAACCCTTATTTTTAGTGATCTATTCCAAACGCGATTTACATGAACATTGTAGCTAACATATTGAAGTACTTTCTACCCAAAAATCAGACTTTAAATTCTCGAGATGATACCCCAAAACCGTTTCAAACCCTCTATCCAAAACCGGCTTTGCTGAGTTTTGACGGCTGACAGAACCTATTTTGTAAAATGGCCAAAACGTCTAACTTGTTTCAAACAACTACCCTTAGATCTAAACATAAAACTTGTAGTGGACTTGTTAAACTAGAACATACTAAGAAATGGGCTCATTTGGACTTGATATGATACCCCAAATCCAAGACCAACACAACCATTGTTTTGGTGAAATCTTGAGAAAAGTGTTGAACCGTTTTTACTTAGGATGTTTTGTTCAACCTTTTGCCTTAGGTTTTGGCCTAGGTGTTAAACATGAGAGTTGTAGAAAATATTTTTATCTAAATGGTGTACAAAAATTATAACTTGATTTCAAGTCTAGATACCCCAAAACCTTGTCGGCCCTTTTTATTTAATACTTGATTTTTAGCCTTAAAAGTTGCTAAGTGTATATTTGAGTACCCTTTACTATAAGACCCGAGTTTTTATATGATGTTTGATTTGAATTAGTTTATAAGTATTTCTAAGTGAATGTATGATGGTTTAGAACTCATGCTATTATGTTTAAATCATATCTTGAGAATTGTAACTTATGATTCACATACTTGTACCTCATGTTTTGCAAATTGTATCATGAACCTTACCATGCTAGTTGATGGCATGTTATAAATTGTTGCACTTGAGATCGATGGTACATATTATGAACATTGTGACTTGCATCCTGACATATTGGAGTCCATCTGTGCAAACCGTTGTTAGGATGGGCAGAATTCAAATTGTCGTTCTTGGTTTTAAACCTAGGGCATCCCTGGTTGCCATTTTTCGTAAATATTTTACGATATATTCCCCTTGTACACCCTGGGTACGTCCTCGGTGTTTGAAATGGTTTATCATGAATATTGTTAGGCAATATGGGTTCGTCACTAGCACTATGATTTTGATGTCTCTTTGATTCTGTTGCTCCTTGAGTAATGAGTCGGGCAAATTGGGTAATCTTGGAGAGAGCCTAATTCGGCAGATCTAATCCCACTGCGGTGTTAATTTTGGAGAGAGCTCAATTATGGCAGACCTAGACCCCATTGCCACAATGTTTCAAAGGGTAAATTTGGAGAGAGTCTAATTCGGCGGACCTAATCCCACTGTTGTGGTAATTTCGGAGAGAGCTCAATTATGGCAGTCCTAAATCCCTCATCTGGGTACTTTGTATAATGTGAATTGTCTCTTGATTATCTCTTAGACTTTGTGTTGACGCTAAACAAGCATCTTAGTTCTTAATGTGGGATCGGTTGGCCCGAATAAGGATGAACAAAATTGGTTGGCCCGCCCCTAAGCCGTTTCCATTGAGTAAAATGGTTGAGGCATGTAGCGAAGGCGAGCATTTACCTTTTGTGTCACATCCCAAACTAGGGCATTTACCTTTCATGTAATGGTTGGCCCGCCCTCATGCCGTTGCCATTGTTGGGATGGGCTATATTAAGATTGTTGTTCTTGGTTCTAAATCTAGGGTGTCCCTGGTTGCCATTTTTCATAAATATTTTGGGATATATTCCCCATGTACACCCTTGGTACGTGCCCGGCATTTGAAATGGTTTATCATTAATATTGTTAGGCACCACAGGTTCGTCACTAGCACTCTAGTTTTGATGTCACTTTGATTTCGTCGCTCCTTGAGTTATGATACAGGCAAATTTGGTAATTTCAAAAAGAGCCTAATTTGGCGGACTTAATCGCACTACAGTGATAATTTCGGAGAGAGCTCAATTTCGGTAGAGCTAAACCACATTACCATAATGTTTCAAAGGGTAAATTCGGAGAGAGCCTAATTCGGCGGACCTAATCCCACTGCTGTGGTAATTTCGGAGAGAGCTCAATTATGGCGGTCCTAAATCCCTCATCTTGGTACTTTCTATAATATGAATCGTCTCTTGATTATCTCTTAGATTTTGGGTTGACGCCAAATGAGCATCCTGGTTCTTAATGTGGGATAGGTTGGCCCGGATAATGATGGAAAAAATTGGTTGGCCAACCCCCATGCTGTTGTAATTGAGTAAAACAGCTGAGGCTTGTAGCCAAGGCGAGCGTTTACCTTTTGCAACGAGGCGAGGATAGGTTTGGTGATCAAATTCCCATCAAGTCTATTATGGTGATTCCCGGCATGGAATCCCTGTTATAATCTCGGTGCATGTTGAGTTGGGCATCTACATTTCATACACGGCATCTTATATGCACATATTTATTAACTTATCTGCTATCTTGTCATAAATATTTCTATCTCCTTGACCATAAACTGTACTGGGTGTTATATGATATGTGTTGTGGTGAATTTTGTGACGTGAGATTAGTTAGAAGGTTAGAGTGTTTTGCTTCTAGGTCTTGGCTCATGGCATTCATGCCACAGGTGTGGAGGAGTTCTTTGAGGAACTCATCCCAGAGGAAAAATTTGAAGAACAGGGTGAGTTCCAAGAACTTGTGGACTTCGCTGATGCATTCTGAGGAGTCGAGACCTCTTCTTTTGTTCTTATATTCAGTTCTCTTGTGCTTAGTGTAATTTTTTAAATTTCTTGGTGAAACTATAATAGTTAAGTACTTTAAATGGGTCAAAACTCCTTTATGATGTAATGATTAACGTATGTAAATATGAATGAATGGCTAGAATATCTCTTTATTTATGTTTATGTATGTCCCGACGTGTCCGGAGGATAGGGCGTCACATACAGTTCATCTGGAGGTGCCAAAAATGCCATATCCATGTAAACCTTATACATGTACCACCGTCTCAACTTTATAGCATGACTTTGCCGTGGCCATTCTCAGTTTAGGGAATAGATGTAATAAGGAAGGCTACACCCAAGGCATCAAATGGGTACGAGTTTATTCTCGTGCAATTGAGTAGTTCACAAAATGAGTCGAAACTGCCTCTTACTCAGTTTTGAAAGCCTACCAAGTAAACAAATTCATCAAGGAAAATCTCATCTATCAATTGTTAGGGTTGGTATACTAAAAATCATATTTTTAGTATTTAATTTTATTTTAATAAAATTAATTTTCTATTTTAT
>JAULJZ010074823.1:0-12928 GCA_032270985.1 Heliamphora pulchella | reverse complement strand
CAGAAGACCAGATTTTAGGTTCTTGCAGAATATAAGTTTTATGTTCACAGTTTAGATGGAAATGGGCATACCATCGGGACGACTATAGTACAAAATTTTAGTAGGCCTATCTGTGTATTGAACGGAACATTTGAGGTAATTAATTTAATACTGACTACTGACTATATAAATTAATTCACACCATAAGGTTATTATGAATAGTTCTTATCCTCTTAATCTTGAAATAATTATTAATTTGCATATATTTAATATTTGTTGTTTTAATTCATTAGAGGATGCGATTTTATATGGATCTATATTCTCGATGAGTTAGATAGTGGTATTATTTATATGGTAAATATTAATTATTGACGAAATTCACGTTCTGAATAATCGGGATTGACGATATCCCCTTAAAGATACTTATAAGTTTGGACCGGGCCAAACTCTAAGGTGGATTTAATTATTCGGCGGACAAATAAGTTAAGTGGAAGAGCTTAAGGAATATCATGGTGCCGATTAAATTAAATTGTCAATAATTATATTTAATTGGCAGTTATCGAGAATTTTAACGTGGGGAGAAATGGTAAGAATTTAATAACAGGAGCTCAATGCAAGAAGGTCTTGAGATTATAGGTCATAGTGCAATTATAGTTCTTTAGTAGTGTGAACTGTAATTCAATATTTTATGGAAATTGCAAAAACCGCTGCATGTCTTTCCATAATTGTAGAAAACTCTAGTAGGTGTTTGTGTTCCACTAGAAGTCTAACTTATAATTACTCCCCAGATCTCTACTATGGCCCTAGATATATGCGGGTAGGCTGAACCAGTTTTAGATGATTTTATATCATTATTGAGATATTATTTTTTTCTTTCAAAAACTTAAATATATCGGGGTCCTGCCGGTACAAGTTCTCGGAGGATCATAACCCACACTACGTTCAAGGATCGCGTAAGGGAATACAGTAGAAGATCTGACTGGAGCTTCAACTCGGAATCAAATCGCAGTTAAAGATTAGATCTACAAGAGGTATTTTTCTAAATTAACTTTGGTTGCATGGGTTTATTTTTTATCGTTCGACGTCAAAAATTTTCATCTGGAGCCTGTTTCGGCGTTTGCCTGTCCAGTTAATTTTTACCGATAATCGTTTTTCAAAAACAATGATCTTGGCAGCATTGCCTCTAACACATGTGTGGTATGAGATTTCAAAAATGGAATTGGTATTATTGTTTCATGAATGAGAAAATGAATTGAGAATGAAATTGACGATTGAGTTAGAACCTCACTATGTTAATGAATAAATGTGTAGTTGATCGAATATAGAACCGGTGATTGTGGATATGGTAAGTTAGGCTTGAGTAGCTCCGCGGTGAAAGACCAAAAACTTACACAAGCAGGGTGTTGGGTTCCCTCGAGTTAGCCCCCATAAACCGAATGTGATGGTTTTCGTGGTGAGTTATAGAGCGATCTATTATCCAACGGCTTTCCGTAGCTTATTGGGAAAATAGGGCGGGGTTTCTATAAGCTACACTCGACGTTAATCCAATATTGAAATAATATAAGATAATGAAAGTGTTGAAAAATTAAACAGTTGAGAAATAATGGGTGGGTGAGAGAACTAAATTAGTCATAATATATGAATAGTTGCATGGTTGCATTTACCTCACACCTCACAAATCATACATCAAACTTTTATTAGTCTTTATCCTACTGTAACGACCCGGTACAAACCATAGTTGTAACAACCCGGTTGCTAATGATCCATGCAAAGACTCAGCCCAAGCCTTGAGTGTTAGTAAAGGATAGTCCACAAAGCTATAGAGTATGGACGAGGTTCAAAGCCCTAACTCGAATCAAAAATCCTTATTTTGGTCTGAAAATCCCAAAAAGATCCAAAACTCTACCAACAAAACCTAAGCACCTGGAGAGTCTCCTAATATTCTAAATGAAGTAAATATCATGAAATAATAAATTAAAAATCAAAAATCCTCACAAATAGCGTAAAATGACCATTTTGTCCCTAATACAGCAAAAAGTCTTAAAAATCTAAATTTTGACACAAGGATACCCTAAATTAAGGATTTAAGTACAATTAAGTAGAAAAAGACAAAATAATATCAAAAATGACAAAATTACCCCTTAGTGGTCAACCACCTTGGGAAGAGTGCCAAAAAATGACTTTTTGCTTTGTTTTTAGCTTAAAATGATGAGAAAGGTATTAAATTAAGCTTCATGATGATCTAATACTTCTTCAACAAGTAATATACATAATAATATAGTATTATAGGTCAACAAAAGAAAAAAAATCAACATTGAAGTTCATACACAACAAAATAAGTCAAAAAGTATATATTGCCAAAATAGCTTAATTTGACTTAAAAGACTACATCTATTTCATCAATTGCTATAGAAACTATGATAATAAATGAAAATCCTATATTTGTCATGAACATACTAAAATAATAAGTCTCAGCCTCTGTTTGGCCTGGCTTTTAAGCCTGACTTTTTGGCTTAAAAGCCACAAAAAAGCCAACTGGTTTGGCTTAAGTGGTTTTTTTCCACTTTTTTTTCGCTTTTTCTATATGAATTGACACCTACTTTTTTTCACTTTTTTTCAAAAAATCCAAAAAGCCTAAAAGCCACTAAAAAAACTAGTCCAAACACAAACTCAGTAGGAAAAGACACCAAAAAGATACATTAAATTAACTTTTAATGCATTTTCTTGCACAAAAGAACACGCAAACCAATGCAAAATCCCTTAATTGATGTGGGGTTAGGTTTTTATCCCACAAATACCCACTGGCTATATTTATCTTTCCCATATCTGATTTCTAGACCTCAAAACTTGAACCCTCTCGAATCATCTTAAATCTCATTTAATAAAAAAAAGAAAAAAGTTCTTTAAGAGTACTTTTTGTCTGCCCTTTGTCCCTTAGCCTTTGCCTATATAAACTAAGCCAAACAACCTCTTATTCCCTTCATAATTTCGTGCATGAGAGGTGAGGGACCAGACCTTCATAGTTCTTGAAGTATTATACAAGTTTGAGGGAGAAAAAGAAGGAGAAGAAGAGTAAGGAGCCAAGGAGAAGCAAGAGATGTTTTCCTAAAGCGAAGTCCTTCCATCCCACTATCCTTGAACCCTCTAAACAAGTAAGTAAAACCTCTAAACCTTATTCCTAATATCCCTCAAAATATCTCCCAACACATCTCTTTAAACACTCTAAAAATCAAGAACCAAAATTAAACTGAAAAAGCGTCATAGTAATAAAATAAGGGCTATTATGTTTATGGGTGATATGAGATGTTGTTGTATGGTGTTATCTTTGAGTTTGATGACTTCTAAGTGTTCTGGATGCTTGATATTAAATTATAAAATACAAGCATGCAAAGAAATGGAACAAAAACTTGACATAACATAAGTAGAAGACTTGGATCCTAAGGGATTTGATTTTTGAGAACATAGATGTTTCTGCCATGAAATTTGGAATGCCATAACTCAATGTAAAAAATTTATCTAAGCATGTTCTTTATGTCCAGATTTATATTTTAGTGTTATGTTCCATCCAAAGTTGGTTTTAACTCATTTGCATAAGTAGAACTCAAGATATTGCAATTTTACCAAAGTGTGTCATTTTTCGACCAGTCAAAACTACTAACTTGGAAACCCTAGTTTAAAGTGAGATCCAAACTTTGGTCGAAACATAAAAATTGTAGATAACATGTATATCTATCTTCCCACCAACAATGATCACAAAATAGTGAGTTTTGACAGGTCAAAATCCCTTTAAAAGTCTCTATTGACTTTCAGCCCTCAAGGGACACTTCTGTTACATATTTTTGAATAGCCCAAAACCCCTATTTTTAATGACCTATCCAAAACGTGTTCTACATGAACATTGTAGCTAACATATTTAAGTACTTTATGACAAAAAATAAGACCTTAAATCCTCAGGATAATACCCCAAAACCGTTTCAACCCTCTGTCCAAAATTGGCTCTGCTGAGTTTTGGCGGCTGACAGAACCTATTTTCTAAAATGGCCAAAAGGTCTAACTTGTTCCAAACAAGTATCCTTAGCTCTAACCATGAAACTTGTAGAGTACATGTTGAGATAAAACATACCAAAAAATGGCTCAATTGGACTTGATAGGATACCCCAAAATCAAGACCAACAGAATCATGTTTTTGGTAAAATTTTGAGAAAAGAGCTGAACTGTTTTTGCTTAGGATGCTTTGTTCACCCTTTTGTCTTAAGTTTTGGCCTTGGTGTCAAACATGAGAGTTGTAAAAAATTATTTTTAGCTAAATGGTGTTTAAAAATCATAACTTGATTCCAAGTCTAGATACCCCAAAACCTTATCATCCCTTTTAATTTAATACCTGATTTTTTACATTAAAAGTTGCTAAGCGTGATTTGAGTACCCTTTGCTATGAGACCCACGTCTTTGTATAATGATCGATTTGAATTAATTGATAAGTTTTTCTAAGTGAATGTATGATGGTTTAGAACTCATGCTATTATGTTGAATCATATCTTGAGAATTGTAGCTTGTGCTTCGCATACTTGTACCTTATGCTTTGCGCATTATACTATGAATCTTGCCATCCTACTTGATGTTATTCTTTAGATGGTTCTATTTGAGATCCATACCATACATCATTGACATTGTCACTTGCATCCTAGCATATTTGAGTCCATCTGTGCAAATCGTTGTTGGGATGGGCTGTATTGAGAATGTCGTTCTTGATTCTAAGTCTAGGGCATCCTTGGTTGCCGTTTCCGAAAATGTTTTAGCTTATACACCCTGGGTGCGTCTCAGGTGTTTGAAATGATTTTAGCTTATACACCCTGGGTATGTCCCCGATCTTTGCAATGGTTTATGGATATTGTTGTGCACCATGGGTTCATCGCTAGAATTCTAGTTTTGATGATTTAGACTTTGCGTTGACGCCAAACGAGCATCTTTGTTCTTAAGGTGGGATTGTTGCACATTGTTACTTTGATTATTCTATTAGCCCGGATAAGGATGGATGATTATTTTGGTTGGCCCGCCCCCCACGCCGTTTCCATTGAGTAAAACAGATGTGGCATGACGCCCAGCGATGCATTTACTATTCGCAACGAGGCAAGGATAGGTTTGGGGATCAAAGCCCTATTAAATCTACTCTGGTGATTCCCTGTGTGGAATTCCTATTATAATCTGGGTGCATGTTGGGTTGGGCATCTTCATTTCATACACGGCATCTCATATACACATTCTTAATTGACTTATCTGCTATCCTGTCATAAATTTGTCTATCTCCTTGACTATAAACTGTACTGGGTGTTATATGGTATGTATTGTGGTGAATTTTGTGCCGTGAGATTAGTTAAAAGGTTGGAGTGTTTTGCTTCTGGGCCATGGCTCATAGCATTCGTGCCACAGGTGAGGTGGATTTCTTGGAGGAAGTCATCACAAAGGAAGAAGAAGAGTCTAAAGAACATGGTGGGTTCCAAGAGCACGTGGATCCCGCTTATTCATTCTAAGGATTCGAGACCTTTTCTTTTATTCTTTTATTTAGTTTTTTGGTGCTTAATGTAATTTTTGAAATTTCTTGGTAAAACTATAATAATTATGTACTTTTGAACAGTTCATAACTCCTCTATGATGTAATAACTAACGTATATAAATATGAATGAATGGCTAGAATATCCCTTTAATTATATTTATGTACGTCCCGATGTGCCTAGAGGACAGGGTGTCATAGTTGGTATCAAAGCTTAGGTTTAGTGAGACTTCAGACCTTAGGTTATGGGAAGCCATGTATTCTGTCGCATTGGAGCTCTATTGGAGGTGTTGTATTAATTATTATTATCATCTATACATTATATGAACTAAAATCTGATGTGTCTAAGTCCTATAGCGAGTTATGTCAAGACGATACCAAGTTCGGGAACAGCAAGGCGTCTACATGCAAAAGACGAGTAAGGGCATCGAGATTGAAGATCAAAGATTCATGCAACGAGTTACCCTATTTTAAGGGGGGTAGATAAGAGTATGCACTAGAAGAAGTTTTAAATATCACGTCGAGAGACACCGTTAAAATCCCGTGACTTCATCCTTATAAGTTCCTTTCTCATTTACCCCAAGCCCTTGTGTCAACTTTTTGAAGTTCTTTTGTATGTCCTTCCTTCTTATATCATCAGTCCTCAACGATACCGTCAAGTGTTGCTTGTCAGTAACTCTTATGCACCCAAGTCTTGTTGATAACCCTATTCGAAATTCAATCCTAGAAAGTACCCATGTCCTCAAGTTTTCATGCCTCGATAATGACTGGTATTTACATTTGATTCTCCTCCGATTCGAGTCATCATTCGTGAACTAACTCTTCTTTTGTAGAACTCAATATCAAATCTTTGTTAAGTACCTGTTCCAAACATTCGACATTGATAAAATTTTCTATCATCGTTCATTTCTCTCAATTCTGAAACCACAATTTGTTGCAGTGATTTTGTGAAATTCTTTGTACACTCATGAAATCTTTACCAGGGAAGTAAACTTGGATGCTTAAATTGAAGTACGTTAAGCCGACGTAACTTCAGGGCAAATATCTAGTTTAGCTACCCCTTTTGCTTAAACATCTCTTTTATCTTAATCTAATTGTACTGGACTAGTTCTGGGGACACTTGTTTAAAGTATTGTTCATTATCTTCCTCTTGTTTCTCCTACATTTGAACCCCAAATGACCAATCAAATTGTGTCAACAGTAATTGCCTTAACCATGGCCATTTAACCTCACCCAACCTATCTTTGAACCGTCTGGGTTCCACCCTAAGACGTTCTAACCCTACGCGTGTTTTTAACTGTCGACCTTCAAAACCTTACCCCATTGATCTCTTAGTAACAACGATCGCCAGGATATTAAGTCATTAGGCCTTAGTGCTTTCACGAAAACTGAGACCATGCACCAAAACCTCTTAACACCTCTTCAAGCATGAAGCAGATTTCTTCTTGATGTCACGACTTAGAATATTTGTCAACGTCTACGTTTAGCAAAGTTTTGAAGACCAAGACTCCCAACTACAAGAATGGTTAGGTAAAGGCATATTCAACTAACTATATTTTTCAAAGGTCCCGACAAACAAGACTATACCATCAGCAATCAAAAATTAGAAACAGCATCTTCACACCAAAGGATTTATGACACCACCATATGGCAAAATTCAAACATCCCCAAGACTAGTTCATAGCTGACCCACCCATCTGATTAATCGAGAAGTAAAAGATTCATACTACTAGTAAGAAAGTGAAAAAAAATGAGAAACAGCCTTGAACTCACGATAACCTTAGTACACTACCAAAGGAGATACGTCTATATACACCGATATTCACGCCGACCTTCCCAACGAAGTGTTAGAGTCTGAGTTTTGCCATCACTGTCAAAGAATGAAGAATTTTGATCACAACAATGAATGTTTGGAGCCTGATAAAGAATTAACCACTAAGTCACAATGGATCACATGACTAGGTATTTATCACAACCATATCTTTTATCATGTTCGTTTTACCATAGAATGACCAACCGCCTAAGAAAACGATCCAGTTATTGGAAGAGACATTCAAACCCAACGTTCTAGCACGTCAAGAACAAATGGTAGAGGCCAAGAGGAATGGACCAACCTTTTGAAAAACTAGAGAGAAAATAGAAGCATATGATTACAGACTTCGTCATCAGGATTATCAAGATCACCTCAAAAATTGGTAACTCTTTAGTTAAGCAATTCTAGGACTTGGGTGCCAAGGAGTTTGTGGAAATAGTGAGTCCCATTAACGCTGAAGATTGTTCGAGGGGTGGAGTGCGCATTTTAAACAGACCAAGTTATTCACATGATAGGTTCTTAAAGTATTAGTTTGTATTCGTTTGGCGTCTAGACTGTGTAACTATTATGGAGTGGTATTCGATTTCCGTTGTGATATCGATGTGAGTCGCAAGGAAGTTGCTTTCACAAAACCTTATGTGATGTGACTCGTTAGAGTAAGTTTGTTTAGATTGGTGAGTAGATGTTGCTGGTATAAAGAAGGAATTTTCTTATAGGAACATGTGAATTCTATGTATGAGAAGTTGAAGGGTGATACAATTTTTTTGTTTCTAGTGGAGTTGCATAGCAACTTAGTGTGAGTATGTAGGAGGAATAAGTGTTTGGATGAGAAGAGTGGTAGCGTAAGTAAGACTATATGAATTTATAGGTATGATTTTTGTATTTAGTCTTGAATGAATCGAGTGTCTTGGTAGAATGTGGGTAAGATGAAATAATTAAAGCACGAAAGCGGTTCTTGATTCCATTGTGTGGCAGAAAATGTGTGAAGGGATTGAGTGATGATGATAAGAGACTCTATAATCAGGAGTTAATAATGTTCAGTTAAAGGATTTTAAGGTGGATGATACGTACGTGAAAGGAATATGTGACGAGATTGTGATTAGATTCATATGGGTAAGCATATACGTGGGAAGCGTTTACCCTATGTGGTATGTTTAGCCCTAGTAACTCATTAGATTCAAGTGGCGGTATTAGTCTTGATGGTCGTAAGGCTAAAGTAGTCCAACACAAGGTGGTGATGTGATTTTGAGATAATAGTTGTTAATCGATCGGAAAGTAGTCTTCAATGTACGTTTGAATATGGTAATGAGTTAGTTTTCGATAGAGTGACAGTCTTTCCAGACAGAAGTGGAGAATGTTTGAAATAAGTTTCGGTGGTGGGCTAGTTTAAAGACATACGATCGCTTGTGGAAGTCATACTCGATGTAAGTTGTGTTTTGGAGCAAACTGTTAGGGTTGGTATTATTGTAGGCAATACTGCCAAGATCATTTCTTTTGTAAAACGATTTTCGATAAAAAATTAACTGGACGGGCAAACGCCGAAACGGGCTCCAAATAAAACTTTTGACGAAGAACTATCAAAATAAAACCCGTGCAACCAAAGTTAATAGAGGAGAATATCTCTTGTAAATCTCATCTTCAACTACGACTTGATTCTGAGTTGAAGCTCATGTCAGATATTCTACCGTATTCTCTTATGCGATCCTCGAACGTAGTGTGGGCTACGATCCTCCAAGAACATTTACCGGCAGAACCCCGATATATTTTTTTAAGTCTTGAAAGACAAAAATAATATATCAACAATGATATTAAAATCATCATAAACTAGTTCAGCCTACCCGCATATATAGAGAGCTATAGCATGGACCTAGAGAGTAATTATGAGTAAGAATTCCAGTGGAACACAAACACCTACCAGCGGTTTCTGCAATTAAAGAAAGACGCATAGCAGTATTTTCAATTATGGAAAACCAGCAGCGGTTTTTACAATTTCCATAAAACACTGAATTACAGTTCACACCACTAAAGAACTATAATTGCACTATGACCCATAATCTCAAGACCTTCTTGCATTGAGCTCCTATTATTAAATGCTTACCATTTCTCCCCACGTTAAGATTCCCGATACCCGACAATTAAATTTAATTACTGACAATTTAATTTAATCGGTATCTTGATATTCTTTAAACCCTTCCGCTTAACTTATTTAATCGCTGAATAATTAAATCCACCTACAGGGTTTGGCCCGGTCAAAACTTATAAGCATCCTTAACGGGGTATCGTCAATCCCGATCATCGGAACGTAGATTCCGTCAATAATTAATATTTCTCATATAAATAATACCGCTATCCAACTCACTGGAAATAGAAACCCATATAAGTTCGCACTCTCTAATGAATCAAAACAACGAATATTACATATATGCAAATCAATAATTATTTCAGGATTAAGAGAATAAACACTATTCATAATAACCTTGGGGTGTGAATTAATTTATATAGTTAGTAGCAAGTACAAAATTAATTACCCCAAATGTCCCATTCAATACACACAAAGTGTACTGACACAGAGAGTCGGAACAATAGACGACGCTATTATCTGCTCCCGTAACCAAGACAGGCTTACTAACATTCTGTGCCACAGTCGTACTGATGGTAAGTCCATTTCCATCTAAACTGTGAACATAAAATTTATATTTTACAAGAACCTAAAATCTGGTCTTTTGTGTGTAAGCCGTACTCTACACACCAGATTAAATATTATACAGAATATTAGATATCTATGCATATGAAAGAAATAATACACATAGATTGCTCATAAAGATTCTCATAAAATAGAAAATTAATTTTATTAAAAATAAAATTAAATACTAAAAATATAATTTTCAGTATACTAACCCTAACAATCTCTCACTTATACTCAAAATCATGTTGCCATACATCTGACTCTCATGCCCTCTACATGACTATCAAAAGTCTTAACTGGTAAGCTCTTTGTAAAGGATCTGCAAGGTTGTCTCTTGATGCAAGCTCTATGTCTGACTAGAAATCTGAAGCTATGTACCTCAAAGGTACTAAACTGTCTGCCTGATAAACCAATATATAATCTTTAGTCCTTTTCAATTACTTGATTATATTCTTTACTGCAGTCCGATACTCATGCCCTGGATTAGACTGATATCTGCTATTCATGCCAACGGCAAAGCAAATGTCGGGTCTAGTGCAAAGCATAGCATACACGAGACTTCCTACTGCCAAAGCATAAGGAACTGCCTTCATCCTCTCTATCTCATCAAGTGTCTTAGGACACTGATCCTTCGATAGAGTGATTCTATGCCTGAAAAAGAGAAACCCTTTCTTGGAATCCTGTATGCTAAAATGAGTAAGGATTTCATCGATATACTTTGCTTGTGATATGCTCAACATCCTTTATTTTCGATCTCGCATAAGCTTGATCCCAAGGATGTGACTGGCTTCTCCGAAATTCTTCATATCAAACTGCCCAAATAACCATACTTTAACCATAGATAATGCCCCCACATCATTTTTGATGAGTAAGATATCGTCTACATAAAGTACTAGGAAGATCACCACGCTTCTGCCACGCTTCTTGTACATATAAGACTCATCTGAACTTTGATCAAAATCATAAGACTTTATAGTTTGATCAAACCGAGTGATCCAAGACCTCGATGCCTGCTTAAGTCCATAAATGTATCTCTTAAGTTTACACAACATGTGTTCATGGCCCTTTGCAATGAATTCGTCTGGTTATTTCATATAGATACACTTATCAACACTTCCGTTGAAAGCTGTCTTGACATCCATTTGCCAGATTTCGTAATCGAAATGTGTGGCAATGGATAAGAGAATCCGGATAAACTTAAGCATAGCTACCGGCGAAAAGGTTTTCTCATACTTGATCCCTTTTTTCTAAGTAAACCATTTAGCAACAAGCCTAGCTTTAAAGGTTTCAACCTTCCCGTCTACTCCTCTCTTCCTCTTGTAGATCCACTTGCATTCAATGGATTTTGTCCATTTGGGTGGTTCTACAAGTTCCTAGACCTGATTGGAATACATAGATTCCATCTCTGAATTCATAGCCCTTTGCCAAAGATCTGCATCTTTGTCTTGTAGTGCTTCATTATAGTTACAGGGCTCAGTATCTAGTTCTATCGGGATCCTGTCAAAAGACTCTCCCAAGAACATATACCGATCAGGTTGATGAACAACCCTCCCACTACGACGAGGCACTACCTGTGTCTGTGTACTAGCAGTAGCAAGCTGTGCATAATCAGAACCCTGTGCATCAGCACTCTATTCTTGATTTGCATCTGTCCTGATAATCCTCCCACTACGACTAGGTAATGGAATATCAGTGACTTGTGGTTCCTCTTCCGTTCTACTGGTATTTTCTCTCAGTTCTTCCAGAATAATTTTACTATTAGACTTGTGATTCATAATATAATCCTCTTCCAAGAATCAGGCACTGGTTCTAACAATGACCTTATGATCCTTAGGGTTATAAAACAGACCACCTTTCGTTCCCTTGGGTTACCCCATAACGAATCGGGTAAACTTGAATAACTCATCATAGATCTTACCATGTTCATAAGCGTCCTATTCATTCTTTCTGCTACACCATTTTTCTGAGGAGTGCCAGGTGCAGTCAACTGGCATGTAATTCCCTCTTATGATAAGTAGTCCTTAAACTCTCCAAATAGGTATTCTTCACCACAGTCGGGTCGTAGTGATTTGACATTTTTACCTAGACGCTTCTCCGCCTCCGCCTTGAATTCTTTAAATTTTTCAAAGCATTCAAACTTACGATGCATCAGGTAAATGCATCCATACCTTGAGTAGTCATCAATGAAACTGATGAAGTACTCAAAGCCACCTCTATTCTAGATTGTTATAGGACCACACACATCAGAATGAACCATCTCTAACGGTTCTTTAGCTCTATAGCCTGACCTCTTGGTCATCTTACCCTCTAAGCAAGATTCACAGACTGGAAGTGCCGCCACTTCCAATGAACTCAAAGGTCCATCTGCTACAAGTCTGTTTATCTTTTTTAGATTACTATGACCCAAGCGTAAGTGCTAAAGAAACGTTTGGTTCATTAAAGAAGAAAACTTTCTCTTATATGGTAAAGTAGATGTGTAATTCATTTTAGTTAGTTGCAGTGTAGAAGAGATAGAAGATACAACATACAGATTATCCATGAACGTACCGGAACAAATAAAATATTTATTTTTCTTCAAAACGAGAGAGTCACCATATTGAACAGAATATTTAAACTTGAAACTGAAAATAAATTTCTTCTAATCGAAGGTACATAAAGACAATCTCTTAGAAGTAGTATCCTATCTCTACTAAATCTGAGAGTGACATCTCTGTTGGAATGCGGAAGAAAAAATTTAGAATAGGCACCGGGACCGTAAAAAATGGCGGATGCGTTTTTCATGAAAAACCATATCGACGAATAGATATATTAAGATTAAATATACATTCAAGAAACTTGTACAAGTTTTTTTGATGCAGAACAACGATCCGAGACGACCCAATGATCTTCTCACGTATATCCC
>JAULJZ010074812.1:0-12929 GCA_032270985.1 Heliamphora pulchella | reverse complement strand
GAAAGAGGACATTTTTCTCATCATTGTTACAGCCCGCGGGTTGATGTACATTTCCTCCTCACTCATTAGCATCTGGATAGCCCGTTCTTCATCAAATTGGAAACCACTGAGCAATACATTATCTTCACTATGCTGAACTTCTAACAAAGTTGAGCTCTCTCCTCCTCTTGGGGGATGAATATTGTCTTCTCCGTGAATAGTTAGAACTGCCCAATTTCTTATTGGCCTCAGTTTCTGATGGAGAGTCGATGGTACAGCCTGAATACTTGGGTCATGCAACCAAGGTCTACCCAACAACAAGTTAAAAGATGTCGGTACGTCTAGTACATGAAACTCAACCGATGTTTCCAAGGGCCCTACTGATATCACGAATGATATAAGTCCCAGTACGTCTCTCCTTGTGTTGTCATAAGCCCGAACTCCTTGATTGCTCGATATGAAATGCTCTGTCTTGTGTCCTAAACAGAATACTGTTCTGAGCGAACATACATTTAATGCAGACCCGTTATCGATAAGAGTCACAGAGACCCATTTGATCTGGCACTTAACAGTCATATGTAATGATTTGTTGTGATTCCTTTCCTCTGCTAGCAGATCTTTATTGAAAAAAGAAATGGCTTTCGGTTCAACTGGGCAGAATAAGTCCAATTAGTTGTTCTCGGGTGGCATCTATTGAAACACTGGCTTTATTTAAAACCTTTAGCACAACTTGTCTATGTTTATGCAAGGCCATCACTAGCCCCCAAATGCTGATGTTAGCTTGCGTCTTCTTTAACTATTTTAGTACTGCATCATCCCTTTCTTCTTGTTCTTTTTCCTTCCCCTTTCCACTTGGTTGTCCTTTTTCTAGCTGGGCTAGCTTGAAATGCCACCCAGTTATAGTCAAATGTTCTATCCCTTCATCGAGATCCCATAATCCCGTTATTGTGTCGCTGGTTTGTCGTACCTCATTCAAAAGTAGAGGGCTCTTAAATACCCACAAATTGCCTAAGTCACTGATTGCTATTCTTCCTCTTCTCTCATCATTTTTGATAGCCCATGTATTATCAATTTCTTTCCATATGTCCTCTTCGATAAAGTCCACCTGCTGTTCCCGAGCGGCACAAAAATTGGTCCACTCTGCTCCGTTGGATTTCAGTACGACTCTTACTAGCCAATAGGATTGCATTGCATCCACATATACCTCTTCCTCACAAAGTTGGGAAAGGGTAATGCCGTCGAGCATGTGACCAAACCCGTGTGGTCGGGCTAGGTAGTCCAATGGCCAGTCATCTTCCTCGTTATGTTCTTCTTCTTCTTGTTGAATAGCTGGAAATACTGTCTGATACCACTCCCAAGTACCATCATTCCATTCCTTCATTCTGTCCCGACTACCTCTAACCACGATAAATGAGCATGCTGTCTGATCCTCAGTTACTGAAACATGAGGGCGTGGTAGGTATGCTGAGCAGATGTGCTGACTCGAGTCTTCTGATTCTCCCAAAGACATATAATTTATCCCAGCTTGCCTAGTATGATTCAGCAAGGGGTTAGTTGTTACAGTCGATTTTGGAGTAGCGGATGGTGGCGGGATCACCTTGTTGTCAATGAAATTCTAGATCTCATGATGCAGCCTCATAGATCTATTAGTCAAATTCCCGTGACCTTGGTGGAAGGGGCAGCATTGAGAAGCATTAAACCTTGGCGGTGGGGGATCAAGTACAAGCATGGGGTCCAATGGTTTGATAAGTCTTTTCTCGATGAGTCGACTCAGTGCGGTGGATAAAGAAATGTTGAGGGGAGTGAAGACTCTCCTCTGCCTTTGTTGTTGTTGGCCATTGTCTAACTGATGGGTATTATTAGATTGTCGAGCGGAGGAGGACGAGTTCAGTAGGTTTACCTCGTTTGAACGAGACATGAGGTTAGTGGCAACAGACTGGTTTTGGTTATTCGTGGGGAAGGTCCTCCTGGGTTTCTAGCTAGGCTCAGCTTTTTCAATATCCCCAGCCTGGATTGCATCTTCTATCTGAACCTGGGCATCAAACAATTGCTCAAATGTGAAGAGTGGCTGCGTGATCAGATAACGCTTCAACGGGGACTACAGATTCTTCACTACTCTCCCCACTTGCTCTTTCTCAGAAGGCCAGTTCATCATCTTGGCGGCCTTACCCCTCCATCGGGTTAGGAAATCAACAAAAGACTCCCGGTTCTCCTGTTGAGTCATCTTGAGCTCTCGGGTAGTTACGTCCAGTTGGACATTGTAACTATACTGACTGACAAAAGCCGTAGCTATGTCTTCCCAAGTTCTGATCTTTGCTACATCGAGGGAGAGGAACCATTTCTGGGCTGCCCCAAAAAGAGATCGGTGAAAGAGCTGAGCCTTCAACTGGTCATCTATTCCAATTGACGACAGGGTACCAACGTACATTCAAAGATGAATTCTGAGATCTCCGGTTCCATCTAACTTCTCCATATCTGGCATTTTGAACTTTTCTGGCAGTTTAGCATATGGGAACAAACATAGTCCTTCCATATCTAGCATGTATTCTTCGATGCCTTTGGCCTTTCTAAGGACCTTCTCCATCCTGTCAATTTTCTCAATCAATGCGGAATCCCTAGACTGAGCAGTGTTTTCTTCCTCAACTATTACTTGTCGAGGGTTCTGTAGTGGCGGTGGAACAACTTGCGGTCCATCGGGGACCTGATTGTCATCCTAAAAATCTTTCCCGTTACCATTTGAGTCATCATGCTGTTCATTTGATACTGGCAAACGGGCCTGAATTGCCTAAATCTGTGCCTGGCATTGATTTTGAGTTTGAGTTTGCTGCTCCATGGCCCTCTGCATTTCAGTAAAAGCTCTAATCAAAGATGTTAAGTTCACCTCGTTCTTTGCCATTTCAGCTAGCTCAGTTGATTGTTCAGAAACCCTACAAAGTCTATCTGTCACTAATCTTGCCCAGACACGTGTCGACTGTGCTCTTTTTGGCTCAATGATCTAGACCCGAAGAAAACTTAAATCCCAAAAATAGAATAATCAGTATCAAACACTTCCCGGATGAGAATTTTGACGATAGGTAGAAAACATCCCAAATACCCAAAATAGAAAATCATAAGCAGATAATCACGAAGGCTATAACAATGCCCCTGCCGGGCTCATACTGACAGCATAACAACTGAACAGGCTTGACTGAACTTGGGTGAAGAAATGGGAAGCACTCTGGCAAGAAAAGAGAGCTAGGCTGAGAGGATCGGTATGACCTAGAATTCTAAAGAAAAATGGGCAGCATAACGTTAAGAAACTAGCTCACGCGGGTATAACAAGGATCTGAAGGAAACGAGTCTAAACAAAGGCGAGGGTATAGAACTAACAACCTGGGAAGAACCTAAAAGAGAGAGAAACTACCCTAGAGGTTTCAAAACGAAGTACGGGCATGACCTCGAGAAGAAAACTATGGCAGGGAAACCAAACATGGTGAAAGCAAAGCCCAGGTAAGAACCCGAAGGCGAAAGAGTTAATCAAATCAACAAATAACGAAAAACTCGGGCCGAACCTAAAAAAGAAACTAGCTTAGACCCGAACAAAACAAATCTTAACAATATGAAAACAAAACATACAATGAAGAAAACATATAATCTTACTAGGGTTAGCAGTACCTAATGGGGGGTTCTAAGTTCACTATATGCAAAAGGCCGATTTTGGTCAATCGAACAGGGTGCCTTCTGAATAGAGCTAGGTATATACCTCCCATGCCTGGAGTGGTGCAAGACATGGTTAAACAGTACGCCTAAACTCTTTTACTGCACTTATGGAAGTGTATAGTCAGTAAGGCTTACCTGTCTTCCCAACAATCTCCGAAATGGATAAACGATCGGGGTATCAGGTCGACCAGGCAAAAAGGTTTGAAGAACAATGCATATGCATGTGATAATGCAAGTGAGAAATACATATTAAGACCCAATGATATTTTCAAGTTTAGCTCTCTTATTTGATTTTATAAACCAGTCCCCAGTGGAGTCACCAGAAAATACTGTGGCATTGAGATTTAGGGGTTTTAAAAATGTTTCAAAAATATGGGAATTCAAAGATGTTTGGAAAATATTTTACCACCTTGAAAACTAAACTTTGAAAATTTCTTTTTATTGAAAATAGAGTCAGCACTTAGTTTTTGAGAAAAACAAAAATGGCCACTGATCTTCAAACATTTAACCAGAGAGAGAGGATTCGGGAGCTAAGGTACGAATCGAAAAAGATGTTAGGTACCTCGTTCACCCAACCATAAGGTTGGCCTCTACTGATCAACATTGATTCTTTAATATAATTTTTCAAATGCATGTAAATAAAGAAAATTGAGGCAAAGAGAGAACAGCCAAAATCAAATATAAAAAATACATAATATACGTACATAACACTCCAAATCAAACCAAATGAAGGGATAAAATCCTAAGTTCTATAATATGTAGTTTCTAACTAAAGGATACATGGAGTACACCCACATGCAATATTTATAAAAATAACCCAAGCTATCATGATTCAAGTAAAAGGACAAAAACATGTTAAAAGATGCCAAAAATTACCTAAACATAATTTGCTAACAAAATAAACAACTATTCTAAACAAAATTTTAAAGCAACTAAAATATGCATATTATCAAAATTAAGATGACGTGATGAAATTTTAATTAAAAAAAATAAGAAATGTATATATAAGAAAAATCCTACCCTAAAAGAAAGCAAGAAAATTAAAAGAGGGTTTTATGCCAAAAGAAAAGTTAAAGAATTTAATCAAAAGAAATGGGAACAAAAGGATAGTTTATAAAATGAAACTAAATCAAAGATAAGAAATTATAAAAGAGAAAGAAAGGAAACTAAAAATTAGGGGAATTAAAATTGGCAATATTTGCAAAACAAACTAATAAATCTAAACTAAGAATCATTAAGCTAAAAAAAAGGTTGGAAGATGCTATCAAACTAATAAGAAGAAAATCTAACTATTCACTTTATTAAAAGAAAATAGAGAAAAAAGAAAACAAAGTGAAAGAGAATTACATTTAAAAAATAAGAATTAGATTAAAAAACTTTTGTGATTTTTTAGGTTTAACAAAAGAAAAGAAGAATAGGATAAGTACTTTGAAAAGAAGATAAAACTATAGAGAAAAAAAAGAAACAAGAAAGAAAAAACAAGAAATGAAACATTAGAAAGAAAAATAAAACTATATTATAAGCAAAAGAAAATGAGGCTACATTACAAGCAAAGAAAAGGAAATAAGATGCTAGAAGGAAAAATTACATCGCTACTAAAGAAAAGAAAAGGAAATTGAAAAATAAAGGCTAATGAAAGAACACTAATATTTAAAAGAAGAGGACATTGAATTAATATTATAAGAAAAGAAAATAAAATAAAATAAAAAAAGGAATGCTAAAAAAAATAAGAGAAATTAAATACAACCATTTAACTAAAGTGTGAAATATAATATTAATTACTACATTCACATAAATGTAAGTGTATTGTTATAACAATTAACAATACTAATAAGTTGTAATTGTCAAAATATATTAGTACTATTTTAAGGAATAAATTAAAAAAAAAGATAATGTGCTTAGTGTGGATGTGTAAATGAAATAATTAATTAAAAAGATTAAAATAAATGAAGCAATTTAAATAGTAAACAAGATTAATTATGTAAACAAAAGAAATGCACAAATTGAAATTGAAAGTTAACCCGATCACTCCAAGAGAGGAAATGGAGTTTAGAAGAATCGGAGATCCAAACGTGGTACCTAGATTGTCGGGGAATCCTCAAGCCAGGAATGCGCTTCAATGGTCTAGTCCTCGGGTGGTGATCCAAGCAAGGCTTCAATACAGGCGTCAGAGATTTGAGTCTCAGTATTTCGGCAGGGCTTCGGCGTCGGGACTCGAAATTGCTCAACGGCTCGGTAGAGCTTCTTTCTCAAAATCTCTCACTCAAATTCTATCCTCAAAAACGTACCAGGGGTACGGTATTTATAGAGTTCTTCAACCAATGAGATGCTGCCATGTTCTAAGACATGTCAAGCCATTTGGAGTTGCCGGTCGCCACAATGCAAGTTGGGGATCGCCATGTTTTTGAAAGGATCCACAAGGTTTTATTGTGCAAGTTGGCGGTCGCTGGTTTGGAGGTGGCGGTCGCCACTTTTAGCTAGGATTTCCAAGAGATTCTATTGGAGGTTGCCACAATGAACATGGCAGTCGCCTTACTTGGACAGCAAGTTTCGAAGGTTCGACAAAATTTTATTGGTTTGAAGGTTCAGGGTTCAAATACCGACCTTGGATCATCACTTCTCGAGGATCGAACTGAGACACTATTCCACTTGTTTTCATCCTCGGATTCACCTAAGATTAGGCGGGGTCAAATTGGAATGTCTACATTGGGCAAGGAATATAAGCGGGTAAAGGGTTTTGGATTTTCGGGAAGAGTGGGTCGAGAGGTTCTGGTTCAGGCTTAGGGAGTAGATTTCCACCCAAAATTAGGGGATTGCCAGGGACGATCTCAAGAAATGAGGACTCTACTTCCTCTAAAGAACTAGATAATGCTATATGTCTGTTACCCTCAGACATAAATGAGTAAAGGTTAAGCGTATTGAAGCCCTAACCAGACTAACAAAATAGAAACCCTAAGAATTCTCAAGAGAAAAATTGCGAATAGGAAACTCACGAACCATCCTCACAAAAAATGAAGAGTGAAGGGGAGAAAGAGTTATCTGGGTACAGGAAGCTGAGTGAGGAAAGCTCCGGTATGAATGGTGGTTTCAGAAGCAACGGCGAGTCTAAGAAGGACCTTCGTCCTCTCGAAGTGTAACGATAGGGAGAATGATAGTTCCCACCTTTTTTCTTTCAAGGAATTCAAAACCCAAAAGATGGTTTAGATGACTGATGGAGGAGATTGGTTCCGCGTGTGGCTAATATACAGTTGGGGAGGCTCCCGCGGAATTGGGGACTTAGGTCCAATGAGCATTAAGCACGAGGCAGGCAGCGGTTGGAGCATCCAAGGAGAAACAATTGGAGGAGGCCATTCGCTTCATAGTGAAACTCAATAATTGACGGCTCGTAATAAATGAACGGTCGTCGTAACACCAAGGGTTAGGGGAGGAAAATGAAGAGCCGTTCGAAAACTACGCCTGGCTCCCAAGAGTCCTAGCCCGTATCAGATTAACTCTCGGGTCACAAATGTATTCTCGCCCAGTTCCACTAATCAAGCAACAGTAGCCGAGAATAGGGGACTACTGATGAGGAGGTGTGTAACCTGGCCCAGCTCGGACTTGGTTCGCTGGGTGGACCCATTGATAAACATGACCAGCGTATTCGCTGATCAGTCGAAATCCCTATTAATGGGAGATCTTGTGCTGAGCAGTTGATGTATTGGTTGACCAGGTAATGCGAGATCATCTGGGTAGGTTGCCTAAGAGCACGCGTGTCCAACACCGCGCGTGGAATGTCCTGAGATTCCTCAAAGAATTGACGTAACAACCTTCACGTGGTGTAACGGCCACGTATCCCCATCAGTATATAAGGAGGTCCTATATGAATAATGTCACGCCCCAAAACCCGGGGACACGTGAAAAATCCATCAAACACCAGTTTTAATAAAATAGAGTTTTATATCATCAAAACCATATGTTGAAATAGAAGGAAAACCCAAAAGATACATCACTCATAAAGAAAAACATACAGTATATCGCCTTATGGCATACAAAAATTGCCTTCAGGATCAGGCATACTAAAAAAGAAAACTATAAAAGTCTTCCGCCACCACGGGCACCATCATGCTACTCCTCATCCGCATCATCACCTGAAAGTGGTTTTTACAGAAAATTTCCACCCGTGAACCAAAGCCCAATAGAAACAGACAATCAAGCTGTAAAGCAGGAAATATGCAATCATATAAAGTGGGAGCTAACTCAACCACAGTTAAGGAAAAACAGTAAACAAAGCATTGTTCCCTCGCGAATGTACCATCGCGGAAAAGATGAATATGAGCCTATGTACCGACTCTATCACAAGGGGACAGAGGTAGCAACTATAGACCTCTATCTAGTATCTAATCCCCATACATCATGGGACCGGTTAGATACACACAGGTTCTATACGGAGCACCACGACGTAGCCACTCTATTTACGGGCTATGACCCCGAGGGAGCTGAGCATCCATCCGTCTCAATTTAAGGGAACTAACCCGAAGGACCTGAGTACCTACTCTGCGCACGTTTTCAGACTTTCAACGAGGGCAACTCGTGCCACATCCACGTAATCCAGGTACATCTAGATAACCATCTAAAAACATTTTTCAAACCATTACAATATACATGTACAAAGATCCATCCATCACTAGGAGATCGAAACAAAATATTTTCAAAATATTTTCCGCAAAAGCTGTTATACAACGCTTGTATAAATATGAGATCCAATCCATGAAACCATGGAGATCAAACAAAACATTTCAAAACTTGAGACTCAACCCCAAGGGTTAGCTCCAAACCTCCAAAACATAAAAATGTTGAGATTTTTCATCTAAAATCAATGTTTTCAAGAAAACCCTTTGAAAACTCTCCAACCACATGTCATATAAGCAAATAAACCAAGAAAAGCGATAAACATACCTTTTATCCGCATAAAACAAGGTTTAAGTATAAATATGACAGTTAGTGCATTTCTACTAGGTAAAAATACATATAATTGCATGAAACACCCTTATACAGTAGGATAGTTTAGAATCTTATCTCGGAAAGCTAAAAGCTCGACGTCTCAAAACTAAACTACGTCAAAACGAGAATTCGTCCGGATGGATATGAAGCCCACGTCGCCGACAGCAAGGATCTGCTATCCGACCTTGAAAACCACAGTCTCGGGTCACCCGAAAGCTAGAGAGAAGGTAGAGAAAAGGTGGAGAGGAAGTGATAAGCTTGAAAAAGATATTTTTGGCTAAAAAACCAAGACTGCCAGGCTTTATAGAAACTCAGCCCAGGCACCACCGCTCGAGTGCCCAAACACCGCTCGAGCGGACCCTTGTCGACATAGGTGTTAGAGTTGGTATACTGAAAAACATATTTTTAATATTTAATTTTATTTTTAATAAAATTAATTTTTTATTTTATGAGAATCTTTATGAGCAATGTATGCATATCATTACTTTGTTATGCATGGATGTCCGATATTCTATATAGTATTTAATTTGATGTGTAGAGTACGTCTTACACACAGAAGACCAGATTTCAGGTTCTTGCAGAATATAAGTTTTATGTTCACATTTTAGATGGAAATGGACATACCATCGATACGACTGTGGCACAGAGTTTTAGTAAGCCTGTCTTGGCTACAGGGAACAGATAATAGCGTCGTCTATTGTTCTGACTCTTTGTGCCAGTACACTTTGTGTGTATTGAACGGGACATTTGGAGTAATTAATTTAGTACTGAGTACTGATTATATAAAATAATTCACACCCCAAAATTATTATAAATAGTGCTTATCCTCTTAATCCGGAAATAATTATTGATTTGCATATATTTAATATTCGTTGTTTTGATTCATTAGAGGGTGCGATCTTATATGGGTCTATATTCCCGGTGAGTTGGATAGCGATATTATTTATTTAGCAAATATTAATTATTGACAGAATTCACATCCCGAAAGATCGAGATTGACGATATCCCCTTAAGGATGCTTATAAGTTTTGACCGGGCCAAACCCTGCAGGTGGTTTTAATTATCCGGTGGTCAAATAAGTTAAGTTGAAGGGCTTAAGAAATATGAAGATGCCGATTAAATTAAATTGTCAGTAATTAAATTTAATTGGCGTGTATCGAGAATCTTAACGTGAAAAGAAATGATAAGCATTTAATAACAGGAGCTCAACGCAAGAAGGTCTTGAGATTATGGGTTAGAGTGCAATTATAGTTCTTTAGTGGTGTGAACTGTAATTCAGTGTTTTATGAAATTTACAGAAACCGCTACGACTTTTCATAATTGAATAAACTACCCGTAGGTATCTGTGTTCCACTGGAAATCTTACTCATAATTACTCTCCAGGTCACTGCTGTAGCCCTATATATGTGCGGGTAGGCTGAACCAGTTTAGATTGATTTTCATATCATTCTTGGTATATTATTTTTGTCTTTCAAGACTTAAAAAAATATATCGGGGTTCTGCCGGTACAAGTTCTCGAAGGATCGTAACCCACATTACGTTCGAGGATCGCATAAGAGAATACGGTAGAAAATCTGACAGGAGGTTCAACTCGGAATCAAGTCGCAGTTGAAGATTAGATCTACAAGAGGTATTCTTCTAACTTAACTGTGGTTGCACGGGTTTAATTTTTGATCGTTCGACGTCAAAATTTTTATCTGGAGCCTGTTTCGACGTTTGCCCATCCAGTTAATTTTTTACTGATTAATTGTTTTCAAAAACAATGATCTTGGCAGTTTTGCCTCCAACAAATTGGTATCAGAGCCGTTTTATTTTTTGTTATGATTTATTGGGGCAAGGTAGATTTAGAACGGTACTAACTTTGTTTTGCAGGAGTTCTAATCCCGATTTTATGATCATCTATTTTTTTCATGTTTGATTGAATGCGTGAATAATGATTTAATTAATTTTTTAATCACGGAGGTTGACCGTGTTAGATTAATTAATTTTTAGATCGAATGTGAGCCTACGGGACATAGGTTTCGATGTAAAATAATTTTTTGTTCTTTAGTTTTTTTTCTAGATTATTAGAAAGAAAAAATAAGAACAGGTATGGAAGAAATGGCGGTTATTGGTGGCGGCAACCGGCGGTGGTTCCGGTGGTTTAAAACTGCAATACTTTTTTTTCTGGTCATCCAGAATTTTTTTCTGGATATTAAATAAAAAAAATAAAGAATGAAGAACAAAAGGAGAAGAAAATCAAAGCAATCCGTCGATTTCCATGAAGCATGAAGCATGAAGCGGCGCCGAAACAAGCGATTTTCCCAAACAGCTGCAGGTCCCAATCAGCAAGCGGCAGAGCTAGTTTCTAAAGCAAAAAGCAGTCCCAAACTGAAGCAAAATAGTGCATAGTCCCAACACTGTGCGTGCGGCTGTTTTCCTTCAAACACTGTGGCGGAATTTTTGTTGTTGTGGAAGTATCAAATTCAAAGCGCTGCTGAAGCAATTCCCAAAAACGGCAATAGTGTTTTTTTTTTCCCAAGCAAGTGCTACAGCAATCCCACTGGGCGGGATTTTCGAAACTGGTTCAGCCAAATTTCCACACTGTTTTGAATGGAAAAGGTGCAGTGGTTTACAAACAAGCTCCAAGCGGAATTCCAAACAGTTGCAAGCTCCAGTTTAGGATGAGGCTTCCCCAAACACATCGCCTATCTCAGAGCCAAAACCGCCGGTTTCCAGGCTGTTTGGATGGGATTTTTTTAATGCAAGCGCATTGAAATTAAAAACAAACAGTGGCGCAATTAATTTCCAAGCTGCGGCAGTGGTTTTTCTTTATCCAATCAGCAGTCTCCTGTTGCCACTTGGAGCTTATCCTTTCAAGAAATTGATACAGATTGAATCACTAGAAGTTTTTTTTAACAGGAGACTGAAACTTTTTAAAGTTTCAATCGGATCATAAAATCGGAATTTATATTTATCTTGCATTTAATTTATTTTTATATTTTAATTGCGTGGATGATTTTATTGGTTTTATTTATCCTGTTAATTTAATTAATTTAAATATTAGATTTTAATTAAAATATTTTGTAATTAAAAATCAAATTAAGTTTTTTTTAATTAATTAATTTTAATTAAATGGAAAAACTTTAGATATTTTAATTTTTTACAAAATATCACATTTAAGATGATTTTTTTTAAAATTGGATATTTTTGAAAAACGTGAGAATTAATTCCAAATTTTGAATTAATTAATAATAAAAATATTTAATCGAAATAAATTATTATTTTTCAAAAAATGTGAAACAAAAATAAAATAAATAAATACCTTTAATCACTATCTTAGTTGAAAAGCTGGAGAAAAAATTGTGTATTTATTAAATTTTATATGTTACGCATTTAAACACAAAAAGATGGTTTGATAAATCAAAATCATTGGAATCGTATACACGGAAAGATATTTGATTCTTTCAGATCGTGTGACTTTCAAAAGATGATTTGATAAACTAGAATATTTCGAATCGTGTATACGGAAAGATGTTTGATTCGTTCAGATCGTGTGTCTTTCAAAATTAATAAATTTATTTTAATTAAACAAATTTTTATAGTCCTAAAAAATATTTTAAAAATCTAAGTAGGAGAGGAAATTTATTCACAGATAAATTCCGCGGTCTCCATCACCAGTTTGTAGGCGATGCAATTAAACCCTGCGTGTCGGCAGTAAGGCCTTCCTCCCCAACGGACAGATTAATTGCGGTATCGACAGTACAAACCTGCTTTAGGGATAATTCTGGATAATTGCTAGTGTGGATCACTTCTCCAACTGAAGGGTTCATTGCGAAGCAATTAATTTGGGATTAGGAGATGGTTAACACTTAGCTGTATATAATAGTATTCTCTTTAACTGAGTCACTGCTATTATATACTGGACCGAAATTATGTCAGCAATTTAATTTTACTTGGTATGGTCAATTGCCTAGATAGTAAAATTAAAAGGAATTGCCCTGTCTGGTCTTATGAAGGATAGTAGACGTCCACCCAATGTCTCATGCAATTCTCGAGTTAACAGGCTGCTGGCGAATTAATTTTAAAATGGTAGACGGAACCGAATTAAAATAAATTCAAAATTTTGCTCATCATAATTAATAATTTATTTAATTATGTGAGTCTCAGGATTAAAATAGATTTCAACCCACTCACTTCAATACTCAAAGAAAACAAGAGTCCACAAAAGGGGAAAGCACATTGAGAGGAAGTATCATCTCATCCGGGAGATCGTGCAGCATGGAGACGTG
>JAULJZ010074801.1:0-12930 GCA_032270985.1 Heliamphora pulchella | reverse complement strand
GCAGGGCGATCAAAGCCAAAAAAACCAACCAAAGTATGTATGAACACCCAACTAAAAGTACAACTAAAAGAAATACAACCAATGAAATCACTGAGAAGGGAGAAGACAAGAACACACAAAAGCCATGAATTCCTGTTATTCTTACCACACTGCATGTTTGTGCTGAATGAGACCATGGACATCCGTCCTAAGCAAGTTGACCTCTTTTCAAATCATACCTACGTCTTCCTTCAGATGTGCCAAACGGCGAAGGACCTTCGACCCGGGTGCAAGATCAACATTAGGGTCAAGACCCAGCTCCTCGTCATCAGTAGCGCTGATTCCGGAGGTACCTACAGTAGGTTGGAGTTTGGGAAAATGGGATGAACTCTTCTTAAGGGTAGTTTTCGAGATGGGTTTAGGCAGAAAGGACAACTCGGCAGGGTGATCACTAGTGTAATATTCAAGAACACGAAGGGAACGAAGATATTGAGTGATGAGAAACCCAAAAGGTAATCCGAGAATGGATTAATTGCTGACAACACGCACAAAAGCAAAGAACATGACTAGACATATGTCAACCAGCTTGCAATTTGCAATGACCTGCATAAGAAAGCCTTGCGGCTGGGAAATCTCAGATATATGACCTTTTGGAGCAACATTTGCACAAATAACAAGATTGAGAAGCCTATAATCCGAGGTTAGATCCTGTTGAGAAATCAACACCCCAACAACCATTAATGAGAGGTGCCACAGAGGGCAGAAGCAGTCAGGCCATAATCAAAAGATTCTTGATGGAAGAATGAGGAGCGAGGAAAGATATCATCAACAGGTTGAGTCTCAAGACCTAGCAAAGAGGCAATAGTATCGAGGGTGATAATGAAATCAACCCCTCAAACATGTCCAATAGAAGTCTCGAGATCGGACGACTTTTCAGTAAAAGAGTTATAGAACTCTCGCACTAGAGTGAGATTAATAAAAAGAGAAGAATTGAAGGTCAAGAGCGAGTCCCACTTAAGAGCAATAAACAATGTAATGATAGGGTGATCCGAGAAATCCTGAATAACTACACTTGGTTCCAAAATAACTTGGAATTCGGCAAAAGATTCAAGGAACGTTTTAAGAGATGCTTTAGACTTAAACCTACGTGAGAGTTCAGAGATATTCACAGGGGCAGTGGACTTGGCTCGATACTTAGGAGGCATGTTTCTAAGGCTAGAGACCCAAACCAAGAAGCACAAGAACACAACCTAAGAGAGAACGGGGGGGACAAAAGAAGAAAAACAAGACACAACCAACAAACCAAAACACATAAATAGATATATAGGAGAGAGAGAAAACCAAAATCCTAAAATACATATGTATATATATATATATATATGACACAACACGTGTATACATATACCTAGAAAGACATAACAAGATCCTCTCAAAAATAGGGATATATATACACGAGATACATATATATAATGATGTATTGTCACATATATGTATCTATATATGTGGAAACCAACAAAAACATAAGGAAAAAGACAAGATGAAGAAAGAGAGGCACTTACGGACGAAGAGATGAAGACCCATGAAGAGATCACACCAAAAAGCTCCAATCTTTTATGAAACGCTGCAAAGAAGAGAGAGAGAGACACAGAGAAAGAATGAAATGGTAAATACCCTAGATGGTATTTGAAAAAGATATGAGGTGCGAAGATTGCTCGAGCAGTGTACCCTATGAGGTTGAGAAAAGAAAGACAGGCATGAGAAATTGAGAGGGTGAAAAGCCGCTTGATGGACCGCTTGAGCGGTCTATCGGGCGGTGAATACCAATGCTCGATTCATTTGTAGAGAACTGAGAAACAAAGAGGATCGAAAGATCGCTTAATCTACCATTCGAGTTGTCTATTATGCAGTGAGCCACTGGAAATAGACACTAAGAAAAACAATTAGCTCAACAACACAAGGCCAAAATTGAGGCCAGACTACAAGAAAAAAGACAAAAAGAAAAACACGACTCAAAAGAGGACTCAACCAGAACAACGAAAATGAAAAATCTTTTTGTCGAGATAAAGGAAACACACGAGGTAAGTAAGAAGAACCTAGACGTAGCCCAGCATCTATCTATGCCTTTTGAACTTGCAAACCCAAAGACTAAACTTCCAACCATTTTAAGTTATGGCACACTCATATAAGGAATGAAACACATTCAGAATGAATTCTATGTGAGCATGTGAGTGTGTGACATGAATTAAAAAAAGAATTTCAAGTTTTATCAAGTTTAGAGGCAAACAATTCGAGTTACTTAAACATGTCAGACAACCAAGAGTCACACAAATTGAAAATATTTTCAACCCAAACATGCTCGTCAGATAAACTCCCCTTTAATCTAGGCCAAAATATGAAGAACAGGGTTGATAATAATTCCTTTGGCGGCTGCCACACTAAGATGAACGAGAAAATGAGGCCCGCTTAGGTAGCAATTTCTAGAACTAACCATATCAAAGGGGTTTTATATATAAAGGTGGCTTTCACACTAATACGAACAAAAAAGACAAGGTTCGCATAGGTAGTCATTTCCTTAAATATAAGAAAAAAACTTGGCCCAAATTTCGAGGCAGTTGCACACTAATACGTACAAAAAGGTAGGGTCCGCATAGATAGCCATTTTCTCTAACCAACTAAGCGAAATACAAAGCCCAGATCAGAGGAGAGTTCCTTTAGAGAACATAAGAGTCATCAACATAGGTTATTTTATGCAATCAAGGTAAACTGATGCCGAGTAAGAACTCACAAACCATTTGATTCTAAGACATGACAAACCTGACTTCCTTATTCAAACAAGTGTATAGAAAATAAAATTAGTTCAGAATGCATTTCAGAAGCTATATGATTGGACCAACACCAAAACAATATATCATCAAGTCTCAAAGAATGAAGTCTACACACAAACATAGAGATACACTGGTATACAAACGGATACTAAACATTTAAAACTAGTTTTCCATACCCTTTTTTATATATAAAGGAAAGGAAAGAAATTACTCAACAAGGCAGACTCCAAGAGTCTTCCTTAGAAACTCAAACTGAAGAAGGTTTTGGGGTTTGGTCAGAATGTCAGCTCGTTGATGTTCAGTGTCAATATGCTCAAGAACAATCGTGCCTTCCTCAAGAAGGTCCCGAATAAAATGATGAAGAATATGAATATGTTTGGTTCGAGAGTGTTGGATAGAGTTCTTAAAAATGTTTATTGCACTAATGCTGTCACAATACAACACAATAAGACCCTGTTCAAACCCATAATCAAAAAGCATCTGCTTCATCCACAGAAACTGAGTGCAACCACTCCCAGTTGCTATGTATTAGGCTTCAGTCGTAGAAAGGTACATGGCATTTTGCTTTTTGCTGTATTAGGAGACAAGATTGTTTTCAATGTAAAAACACCCACCTGTGGTGCTTTTTCTGTCATCAACACTTCTAGCCCAGTCAACATCTGAAAAACCTATGATGTCAGCAGTCGTATCATAGGTGAACCAAATTTCATACTCAGAAGTCTCATTCACATATTTGATAATACGTTTAACAGCCTGAAAGTGAGACTCTTTGTGACAAGCTTGATATCTAGCACAAACTCCAACACTAAACGCAATGTTAGGACGACTTGCTGTCAAATACAACAGACTACTAATCATGCTACGGTAAATGGTCTGGTTAACAAGTTTGCCAGACTCGTCTCTTGACTGCTTAGTGGTAACACTCGTAGGGGTCCTAACATGCTCTGAATTTTTAAACCAAATTTCTTGACAAGGTTTCTAGTATACTTAGACTAAGAGATGAACATGCCAAATGAAGATTGTTCGACTTGAAGACCTAAAAAGTAGTTTAATTCGCCCATTAAGTTTGTCTAAAATTTATTGCTCATCTTAGTGGAAACTCTTTCACCAAAGAGACATTAGTAGACCCAAACACTATATCATTGACATAAATTTGAGCTACGAGAATATCATGGTTCTGGGTGAAAATGAATAGAATTTTGTCGACGCCACCCCTAGAAAAACCTTTTTCTAACAAAAATGAGGTCAACCTCTCATACTAAGCTTTGGGAGCCTGTTTCAGCCCATAGAGAGCTTTTCTAAGCTTTAGAACATAGTTAAGCAAGGAAGGGTCGACAAACCCTTTAGGTTGTACAACATAGGCTTTTTCTTTAAGCTCACCATTTAAAAACGCACTATTGACATTCATTTGGAACAATTGAATGCGAAGCTTACAGGCAATGGCAAAGGTATTCTAATGGATTTAAGACGGACAACAGGTGCAAACATCTTATCAAATTCAATTCTTTCAACCTAAGTGTAACCCAGTGCTACAAGTCGAGCTTTATTTCTGACTACTTCACTAAATTTATTTGTTTTATTCTTAAATATTCATTTGGTCACAATTATATTTTTGCCAGAGGGCCAAGGGACTAGTTCCCACACATTATTTCTAGCAAATTGTTCTAGTTCTTCATGCATGGCATTAGTCTAACATTCATCAAGTAAAGCATTATTTACTTTTTTTGGTTCAATCAAAGACACAAAGAACATAAAAGTTACCTCATTCCACATTTGTCGTTGAGTCTGCATCCTATCAGTGACTTCGCTAAGGACTTGACTGACAGAATAGTTGAGCTTCACCCGGGCTGAAGGTTGTAAACCTTTCTACTATGAACCCTTGGAATTGGACCCTTGCAGTTGAGAACCCTGTTTCACATTAGTGGGGTTCTTTTCAGCCATTGCTTCACCACCTTCTTGCTTTGGCTGCATTTCAGGTTCTTTGACTTCCTGTTCACCATTGAGCTCACCTGAATCCAGAATGTCATTATCAGAATGCAAAATAGATGGTTCATTATCAATGACAACATTTATGAATTCCATAACAGTAGATGTTTTTTTATTAAACACACGATAAGCTCGACTGTTTGTGGAATAGCCTAAGAAAATTTCTCTTCACTTTGGGAGTTAAACTTACTTAACTGTTCTCTATCCAAAAAATGTAGCATTTACTCCGAAACGTTCGAAAGTACTTGACATTTGATTTAGTATCTTTCCATAGTTCATAGGGAGTGCAAAGAGCTCTTGGTCTTAAATAGATACGATTAATGGTGTAACACGCAGTATTCACAACTTTTACCCAAAGGTGTTGGGGCAGATTCTTGTCGTGCAACATAACACGAGCTATTTCTTGAATGACTCGATTTTTTCTATCAGTTTTCCCATTTTGCTGAGAAGTTTTAGGGGTAGAGAATTCATGATGGATACCCAAAGAGTCACACAGAGAAGCAAAATCAGAATTTTCAAACTCTTGTCCATGATTAGACCGAATGCGAATAACAGAGTTGGAAAACTTGAATTTTTCATTTTGAAACTTAAGGACAAGATTTTTGAAAATATCAATTGTTTTAGACTTCTCCCTTAAAAAATTTACCCACATAAAATGAGAAAAGTTATCAACAATAACAAAAAATGTATTTTTTTCCTAAGCTCTCTGACCTAATAGGTCCCATCAGGTCCATGTGAATTAGCTCTAGGAGAGCTTTAGTGTCAAATGTGTAAATCTTCTTATGAGAGACTCTCGTCTGTTTACTTATTTGACATGTACCACAAACCCGATTGGATGGGTTACCCAACTTAGGTGCACCCCTTATTAGCTCTTTATTTGCAATTTTGAACAGATCCTTGAAATTAACATGGATAAGTCTTCGATACCACAGATTAGCATCATTAATCTTGGCAGAATGAAAAGATTCTGCATTTAGAGGCACAATACCATGACAATTAACAGATGTTCTAACCGCATGCATGAATGTTTTACCCTTTTTATCCAAAATAATGCAATCAATTTTTGAAAAATTCACTTCATGATGAGTGTCGCACATTTGACTGATGCTTAGGAGATTTGCCTTTAACTTGTCAACCAATAGAATATTCTTCAACTTGGGAAGTCCTGGGGTATAAATAGACTCTCTTCTTATGATTTTGGTAGAGTTACCACCACCAAAAGTCATCATCTCACCATTATAGGACTCAAGAAAAGCAAATAAGGATCTGTCTCCTAAAATGTGACAAGAGCATCCGCTATCCAAATACCACATGTGTGAGCTTTGGGCTCTTATAGCAATTTAAACCACATAAGCTTTTAGATTTTTAGACCGAACCCAGACTTTTTAGTTTTCACAGTTACAGACACTACAAGTTAAGTTTTAAGTCTCTTAGGTAGAAAAGGTCTATCAAACTGGATCAGATAGCTCATATGAGGCCTATCATGCAATCTAAAATAATGTGGTCTAATATGACTTCTCACACCACAGTAATGACAAATGGGTGCATACTTCTTATTTAACATGGACGTACGATGCAATAATTCACAATGTGGACGAGTGTGACCGCAATGATGACAGATAGGAGTAGAGTTAGATTGTCTTACCTTGCCACGCTGTATGGTGGCCTTACCTGTCATGCCTTTCCCCCTTGACTTCACTTTGGTGAAGTCATCATCTTTCTTGCTTTTGGAACTTGTCATTTCCATATGCTTGGCTTTCACAAAAATTGGGGCTGCAGGTGTCTGAATAGATTGGGCTGCTTTTTGCTTTCTCGCGAACTGTGTATTTGATGAGGTGCCTGCAAATCCCAATTTGACTTTGTTACTTGTAGCTTTTTGATCACCGAGTAGTCCATCCAAGGCTCATGAATCTGCATTCCAACGATTGAGAGTAGCATTAGCATTGTTTAGTTCATTCTCAAGTTCAGTTGTACGACTTTTTAACTCAGACATTTTAGAAAATTTATCATCATTCAACAGCATGAATCTTTTCTTATCTTATTTATAATTTCTCAAATTAATGCACAAAATATTCATTTCATTTTTCAAATCTTCTTTTTTTGCTTGAGCCATCAGTAGCTCTTGCATGAGTTTTTCTTTTTCACTTTCACTTGTTTTAAGTTGAAGCACTAATTTAGTATATTTTTTTATTAACGCATAACTCTCCTTATAGAGCTTATCATAAGCTACTTGGAAAGTATCACTTTTTTCTCTTTCAACAACTTTCTCATTAGATTCTTCCTTGTCACCTTCACTCATAGTCTCATCTATATCAGTTTCATTAGACTCACTCATGGACAGACGCGACAATGGCTATAACATTTCCATCATCATATGATCATTATTCTCGTCACTCAACTCGGGTTCACTTTCATCATCCTAAGTTACCGTGAATACTTTTTGCTTCTTTTTCAACTTGTTAGGATATTCTTGATCGATATGCCCAAATTCTTTGCACTCACAACACTGGGGACCAGGATTTTGAGATTATTGCTCTTTTTTGTCGAAGAATTTGGGTCAATTCTTAGGTTTGTCGTTCTCAAATCGTTTCTGTGATTTGTCTTCTTAATCAGGCTTCTTGTTTTTTTAAAACTTTTTAAATTTTTTAATGAACATAGCCATCATCTCGGGATTGAATTCATCATCAGAATCACTTGCAAACCTTGACCACAGACAAAAGCTAATTTTTTTTTGAAGTTTTATGATTTTAAAAATTCAATTCATAAGGTTGCAAGTTTTCAATCAAATTTTCAACTGTAATAGAGTCAATGTTTTTTCTTTTCTCTATGGCAGTCACTTTTGGTTGAAAGTGTTCGGATAGAAATTTCAAAAATTTACGAATAATTTTAGAATTAGAGATCTTTTCACTAAAATTAAAAAAAGCATTAATAATGTCACTTAACATAGTATAAAAATCGTCAAACTTCTCATCTTCTTTCACGCGAAGGGTTTTAAAACTAGTTGTAAGACATTGAAGTTTGGATATTTTTACTGTTTGAGTTCCTTCATGAGTGACTTTAATGATATCTCACGTTTCTTTATCCAAGTCACATATGCTTATTCTACAAAATTCTTCCTGTGTGACTCCGCTAAAGATGACGTTCATAACTTTATTATTCCACTCGGTATTCTCAAACTTCGTCCTTTCTCATTTAACCGCTAGCTTAGGGACAGTTTTACCATCAACAATCATGGTTGGGTATACATACCCCTCAGTGACAGCAAGCCAAACTCTCTCATCAATAGACTTTAGAAAAGCCCTCATCATGATTTTCTAGAAAGGGTAGTTAGACTCGTCAAGAAGAGTAGGTCTACCGATGAAGGCATCTTCTTTTAGATAATCCATATGTATAAATCAAACACGAACAAAAATAGGGTCAATAAAAATCTTGCTTTGATACCAATTGAAAAACGATTTTACATACCTTTTCAATCAAAACCTTTTGAGTCTGATTAGCGCGTATGGATTAAATAAAATACGACTAAAGAATAAACCACAACAATCACACACACGAGAATGACAATTTTTACATGAAAAATCCTAAGAGGGTAGAAATCACGGGACTAATCCAAGTTCGAGAAACAAGTACTATAAATAGTATTGGTTACAAGAAAATCCTTACAATACCCAGTTGAATCATCAACTTATTGCTACCAGTCTTCTTAATGAATCCTTGTACATCGAATTCTCTCGAGTATCGAATGAGTTGTTGATCTTGATAACTTGAACGATTGTCTTTGACGTTTCAGAGTTGCATAAGTTCGTTCAGTCGTATAGTCCACTGAATTTTCTCTCAAGCATTCTATTCACACATAATAACCTCAAAGCGCTAATAAAAACAAAGTTACCTAAAAGCTAATATACCCCAAAGGCTGCTAACCCTAACTGAAACATAAAGAGTGCCCGAGATAGACCGATCAAGCGGTCAAGCTTGTTATGTAGCCAAACTTTCTTAAGTCATCAAATTCTTGCCTTTTCACCACATGTGCCCACATCTCACATTTGCACGCATGAACAAAACTTTCCAAGGCTAAGGTGCATCATAATATTGAAATTATAAACATGATATTAAAAATGATTGAGTTGTCACAGATTTGCCAAAATGAGTTTAAACGCGACGTTAGAAAAAATTCCTAACACTTATTTTAATAAAACTAATATTTTCGAGACACAATTAATGAGTTCTATCAAATAAAGTTAAAAATGTAATACTAGAATCTATAAAAAAAAAATACAAAGGAATTTAAAATTTTAATAGAGTTAAGTTATGGAGTTAAATTTATCAAGATATTTTTTAAAATATTCCTATTGAAACAATTTAAAAAACTTATTTTTAGTAAAGGTAACAAAATCAAGGAAATAAACAGTAAAAAATGGAAAAGGGAGAAAGAGAATTATTTGGAGTATTTATGGTTCAATTTGATTTAATTTTGAGGTAAATTAAGAATAAAACTATTTAAAATGATTTTAAAAAATTTAAGAACCAAAGCCAAATTGAATGTATCATATAATCAGACCTAACAACCAATAAAAATGGCACGATTCTAATTTAAAACCACGTTCTATGACTAAACAATTGTTGCTTATTTTATTTAAAATGTACATTTCTTTGATAATATTTTCTATTCAATTCTTGTATTTTTTATATTATTTTATATTATAATTTATTACTTGTTTTATATTATTACAAAGAGATCTTCATATTTATAAATTATGCATTATATTTTATTATCAATCATTTATGAATTATATAATATTAGATGTTATAATTAAAAATATTATAATAGAAAAATAAAAGAGAAGATACAATATAAAATAATTGATATTTTAAGATTTTTTTTATCTATAATATATCCTAAAATAAACATATAGTAATATTAGACAATGGTACAGTTCGGTTTTACATGATTGTTTTCAAGCTTAATTCGTAAAACAAATCATATAGAATAGTTATTAATTATTAGAAATTAATTAAAACGAAACAATTTACAAAAAAAAAAATTAAACTTAATTATATGATTTGAATCGATTCTGATCAATCTGTATTTCATCAACCAATTATTATATCTCAGCTGCTTTGGGTCATCCTTATTGGTCTGATATTCGCTCTCATAATTCAGTCACTCGCTGCAAATCTCGGTGTCAGCACTGGTAAGATCATCAATATGGATTAAAAAGAATGGATGAGAATATAAATATTAAAATTAGTCATATTTATTATTGTTAAAAATTTTAAATCACTTAGTAGTTAATTAATATGATACTAGAGTAGTTAAACAAAGGAAAATTTGGTGAAGAATTCTATTTTGAGTACTTATTTAGAATAAATCATGTCACATTTTAATTATGTTAGAATATTTTAATGTTAAAAGTTATTAATATTTTGGACAGTTCTAACCCTAATTATTATGTAGCCTTATATATATACATCTTTCCTATTTGTTATGTTTTCTTTACAGGTCATAATTGCAATATTTATAACTTTGTTATATGATGTATATTTTTATTTTAAATATATATTACTTTTAAGTGCTCAAATATGAGTTTAAGTGTATATATATATACATAAATAAGTACACGTGATCATAGTATTTGTTATTTTTATCATTCATAATTAAAACGTGATCTCTATTAATATTAATTGAGTATAGATTTTATTTTTGTTCCTATGACTTTTCGTATTTGTTTAGCAAATATCATCATTTTTTTCGTTTTAAGTTTTTTTTTTGCGCCCCAAATTTCGGGTTACGCAAAAAACTCATGAATAACTACCAAATCGAAATACAACAAACTCAAGGTTTCTCTCAAAAGTATCAAACATGCATATATCGGCCCACGGCCACAAGAAATACATATGCTTTACAATATGTTACATCCAAATATGAAACATATACAAAAGGTATAAACTACCTATCAAGATAAAACAAGTCATGCTATCAGCCACTTTCGGGCACCTCAAGGTCAACCTACATGACCACGTTCACCTGAAAAAAGTTTTAACAAATCCCACAACGTGAGCCGAAACCTAATAGAAACAGACTATAATACAGTAAAGTATGATATGCAATTACTTAGCATAAAGACTCAACCACATGAGTAAAAAAGGTTTTACTTCATAAAATTTTTAAGTTTTTCATTGTTAAAACCAAGCATTTAAATAATACAAATAACGTTTTACAGTTAAATAAAAATAGTAACCAAAACGTTATTTTCTACCCAGATCTCACAACCGAGAACAAAACGATATTTTTCACTCGGAACACAGAGCCGAGGAAAAAAAATAAAAATGATTCCTATGTACCGACTCTGTCACACACAGGGATAAAGGTAACAAGTATAGACTCCTGTCCATTAGCTCAACCTAAGCCATTTGAGGCCGCTGGGTAATGACAAGTTCTATATGGAGTTACAACAACACAGTCACACACGGAGGCAACCAGCTCTTTACAGGCTGAAACCGAGGGAAGAAGCACCCAACTACTCTTTACGGGCTAAAACCGAGGGACGAAGCATCCAATCCAAACACTGCCACGCCACATCTAACGAATCATTTAAAAATCAACCCGTAACTCGACTACGAAAATATTTCCACCATTATACATTAAACATGCATAAAGATCCATCCATCAAGCATGGAGATCAAACAAAAATATTTTCAAAAATGTTTCCACCGTTTCTAACGAAACATTTCAAAACCAAGACTCAACCCCAAGGGTTAGCTCCAAACCTCCAAAACATAGTTTGTCGAGATTTTCACAAATTCACCATTTTCAAAATCACCCTTTGAAAACCAGATATCCATAAGTCCATATCATGTAATAAACCAAGAAAAAAGCAAAAAAATTACTTTTTATCCGAAACAAGGTTTAAACATAAAACATGATATATATAACATTACAAACAGTTATATATCAACATGGGTAAAAAGAGATCCAATGGCCCACCGCCACATCATCCACAAACAAACTCCCAAAGAACAAGAAATTTGATAAAAAGTTCCAAAAAAGATGAAACATAACTTTTTCCAAAACATTCGGCCAAAAACGGAAGAAAAACAGTTAGGAAATTTTGACATACCCTCACTATTTTGATCATAATTTTTTTTTACAAAAAGAATTTTATTGTGAGAGAGGTGTCATTGGAAAGAAGAGTTCCGGGGATTCAATTTTAGTACAAAACGACCCAATTTCGAGTCTGGATGAGGGAGATATGACCAAAAGAAAATGGCCCTGAGTAGCCAGTCCGCTCGAGCAGACGTCGGGCGCTCGAGCGAGTAGGCACCCGAGCAAAACCAAGATTTTTCCTGTTTTGAATTCCAAGCCCCAAAACCCAATCTCTTCACCATTATACATCAAATTTCCATTTCCAAACCCAAATCAAAGCCTCCAAACTCCATTTTTACATCCTTGAACATATATAAGCCCAAAACTACCACAAAACCTCGAATGAAACATTCAAAACCCGATTCCATCCAACCGAAATCAAACAAAAATGATTTTTAAGCCAAAACCCGATTTAACGAAACATAAATCGATTTTTAATGCATTTTTAACCGGTGAAAAAGTATATAATTGCACGTAGCACCCTTTAAAGACAACATAGTTTAGAATCCTACCTCGTTAAGCCAAAAACTCGACGCCTCGATCCACGTGCAAAAATGAATTTCGCCAGAATAAAATTCTGTTCGGATGAAAGCGTAGCCCACCGTGCCAAAGGCAAGGATCAGCTGTTGGATCGTCAAAAATCAAGCCCCGGGCCCCCGAGAAGTTAGAGAGAAGGCAGAGAAAAAAAAAATTTAGCTGAGAAGTTTTGAAAGTATCTTTTGAAAATATCAAATTCTAGATATTTATAGGCCACAAATATATATATATATATTGAAATTCGCACCACAACGCCCAACGGCCCCGGGGACCAACCCCACATGTATATCTAAATCCTACCATGTATAAAAACGCATACAAAAATGCTGTAACGAAAATGACAAACACGCGTCGAAAGATTCCAAAAAGAGAACGGGTAGGGTCTCACAACTCTCCCCCTCTTAAAGGAATTTCGTCCCCGAAATTCAACACTGAAACTCAAGCCAAACACCAGCTCAT
>JAULJZ010074790.1:0-12930 GCA_032270985.1 Heliamphora pulchella | reverse complement strand
CCCCCCCCCCCCCCCCCCCCCCCCCCCCAAAAAAAAAAAAAAAAAAAAAAGAAGCTATCACCTTCCATTCATTGATAATTAAATATTTCTTAGCATTTTCTACTTGTCTTCATTACCTTCTGCATGCGGAATATTCCCACTAATTGGGTTTAGTGCCTTTATTAATACTTATTAATACAATTCACCTTCTTGGGTTGTCTACCTAGCAACAATCGGCAAATTTAATATGCTTACTAACAGAGACCGTCAAATTGTAATTGCATTTGCAAAACCCCCTCCAAATTCTTACCAAAAATAAAAAGAGACTTAAAATGAGAGTACACAACCACATCCACTAAATGGGTTATGTTGGTATCTGGGAGCTTTCATGCTCACCAATTAAATTACAATTTTTGGCATAGCACATCAAAAGCACAAATCTCCCAATTGTAACGTATATAGATACCAATGAAATGGTAGACACAAGGTTGAACAAAGATTGAACATAAAACTCCACTATAACATAATTATTAGAGATCTCATATTTGACTCAGGAGGCACAAAGCACCCAGACTTGCCAAGTACACCGACTTACGAGTAATTGGGTGTAACTTGTATTGAATAACATATTGGGCCGATTAGAATTCTCCATAAAAATGATGCGTGTGTGCAGTCAATTTTGGCTTTACCTACTAAAATACTAAGAACAGTAGAACTACTAAGAGTGCCATGCAGAAATACCTTCGCAAATGAATGCCAACGGGTCTAGATTTCCCAGATACAATTTGTATATGAAGAAAGCCAAAATAAGAACCCCCTAAAGCATGCTGATGAGGTTGTCTCTTAACCTTCTCTGAATTCTTGAAGGCTTAAGATTAGCAATAAGTTGTGATCAAAGCAAAGCACAGCAGGCAACATTAGGACATCAAAGAATCACAAATGAGGTGCACATTTTCATTATGAAAATTATAGTACACCAAAATCATTTGGTTCCATTTCCACTGGTCCAACAACTCATGCAAGGTAACTGTGTAGGATAACCAGTACCAACAATAATCTTAAAGTCAATCCTGTATTCAGAGCGCAAGCTGAAGAAAGATCATTGGGGCCAACAAGATATGTGGCGCCTGATTGTTCATCCTTCATTTCAATGCTCGAAGAACCTGAGATCACCCACAAACAACTTATGTGAATGGTCAAAATTTTCATTAGCTGAACTTTCATCCAGCATAAGCCATTATAATGTTACATAAACTGACTGGAATTTCCATTCACGTTCAAGCACTATCTTCCAACCATTTTCCAATCCATTTAAAAAAAAAAAATCTCGTGTTATTGTTTGTATTTTGACTTTCCTATCTAAACAAAAAATGGTTACCCAGTAATGAATGCATGTTCTGAAACTACAAACCCACATTTTTCCATGCAACAAAATCTTTCATCTGCAGGCAATTATTTTCAGTCTCCTCACAAATAGCATAAGCCAATAAGAGTTATTATAGAATCGACAGCGAATGAAAGCAACACAGTAACATAATGAACTTTTAACAACTTGAGGTAACTTATATAGGAATCAAATGAAGTGTTGAAGAAAGCCGTTGACATAACTCCATACAGATCTCGTATTTTGTTCCTTTTTATTTGGTTATATTTTTTTTCTGGTTTGCTATTATTCTTTTATAGTGAGAAAGAGACATGAGGTGAGAAGAGGTCATAACTTGAGGACTATGTTTTAACAGCCAATTACAAACAGAAACCACTCAAAAACCACCAAAATGCATTTGCCAGCTATGCTAATAAACATCTTTAGATCCAACGGTAACACATATCTACTTGAAAGAGGTCACTTTTAAAAAAATTAAAACCACAAAAGTTCACGTGTAAATAGCAAGGGTGCGGCTATTGCAATCAAATAATTGTCTTCTAAACATCTCTCCAAGGTCATACCCTTGGCACAAAACTCCCACTTACGATATGGTCTAGCAAAGTTGCAGAGTCCGTAGGTAAATAACCATCCCCCTCCTTTCTTTGGGGAGGTTAATTCCTAGGATTCGAATCGACGCCGTATGACTAACATAAGTGAAGGAATTTCCACGAAGAGCAAGATCGACTCAAGGCCCATCCAATGGCTAAATAATTTCTGTAACCCTACTTTATAAATATAAATGGATGACTATCCCTCATTGAAGATAAATCAAAATTATAGAATTTTATTTTGTATCAGACCCAATTCTCCAACCCTAAGAAAAAAAAAAGAAGAAGAAAAAAACAAGGGACAACCAGCAGCGCACGCACCTAGCCCTAACTAGCACCATGAGAGGCCAAGCCCAACCATCACACCACCATCGACCTCTACCTCCCTCGACCACCGTCGTCGACCTCCCAGGTTCAATCCACCGTCGTCGACCTCCCAGGTTCGATCCACCATCATCGACTTCCCACCGCTGTCGACCTCCATGGTTGGATCTGACCACATATGCAGACCAGTTGTCACCCAACCTTTGCGATTGCGACCAACAGCTCACCCAGCCTTAGCAACCACCGTGCGAGGCCACACATGCCATCAACCTCCCTTGTTCAACGACCAGCGCCAATCTCTGTTTGATCATTGCTCCCTAGTTTGATTATCCACCTCTCTAACTCCCCATTAATCTCTGTGGCCTGTAGAATCTCTGCTTGGTTCTCGATTTGCTGATTAACCTTCGGCCTTCTCTTGTTAGGCTACACTCTGGTTTGCGAATGTGGTAAAAAACAAAATTACCCCATTTCTGTTTCGGGCTATCTGTTTTTTTTTTGGTAACAGTGTTCTTGGTTCTACCCCTTTTCCAGTTAATTTTTTTGGTTGCATCTTTATATTGCACAATATGACTAGATCAAGTGACAAGAGTGAGCGTAAGAAATCTCCATAAGATTTCTCTCTCTCAACATATAATTGCTAATCGTATTACTAGTATAATGTTGAATGAAAAAAATTTTTGTCCGGAGTCGAACCCTTCGCCTCTACCTTGGGAGTAAAAACAAGTCTAGTTGGCATTTGGAGGCTAAGAAGCCATCACTAGAGGATGAAATGCAGCGTGCTCAATGAGATATTGAGAATTACACCATCTTGGGTTGGTTCTTCAATTCAATGGACGAACATGTCTACAACATGGTTATGTACAAAGCTATTGTTCCCATTTGTGAACTGCGTTGGCACAGATACATGCACATACCCGTATTAATGCTCGCATTTTGGAGATATTAGGACATTTCTCATGTAGACTTTGGGAATCTTTGAGGCTGAACTTTTTGGGTACTTATAGTCTCGCTGGGAAAAGTCGGTCCAAATGAGTCCTTTTTGTGATTTTCTAACCAAGGCAGCTTCTATAGTGGTCAAACGGCTCATTTGTTAGCATCTATCAATTCTTGACGGGTTTAAAACTTAAATTCGAGTGTCTCCTCATTTAGATTTTGAACACCCTCCCGTACCATCCATGTTGGAGGCTTCTTCTATTATTGCAGGTGAGAAGCATCGTCATTGGTTGGTCTAACCTACTCCTCTCTGTCCCCAAGTCTCCTACCATGACTAATTAGATGGCTTTTGTTGCTATTTCTTGATCTCATACCACGACTGGGATGCTTGTTATCATTGGAGAAAAGTGGGGCACACTAAGACCGAATCCTTCAAACTTCACCCAGAATTGCATCAACGGTTTACTAAGAGCCATGTCTCTGGTTCCAAGTCCTCTCGCACTGTTGCCCTTGTCGAGAATATTGGAAGTTCTGGGCCTACCGCCCTCTCTTTACGTTAGTCGTCCCCATTCTCAAATTAGCCAGCTTTAGGAGTAGCTTGGCTCTCTTACTGCTCAGGCTCCAAGCATATCTCAAACACTTACTACTATTCCGGTCATAGGTACTCTTACTGCTTTATATGTTGAGTATGAGAAACGTACTTGGGTTTTGAGCTCCAGAGCCAATCATCTAGCAAGTTGTCATTGTTTTCTTCCCCAATCATTTATGTTAATCACACAGTTTACCTTACTGATGGCTTTACCACATATATTCGGCATAAGAGTGATGTATCTCTATCTCCTGATATTACTATTTCCTTTATTCTTTATGTTCCTAATTTTGCATTTAATCTCTTATCTACGAGTCGTATTGCTAAAATTCTTTATTGCGTTATCATTTTTTTACCTACTTATTATTTACTTTAAGACCCAAGTTCGAAGAAGATTTATGGTGAGGGATATAAATGCGATGAGCTGCACTACTTTAGGAGTCACCACTATTGCCATCATTTACATCGAGCCTTCAAGCTTTTATCTTGTTGGAGTCTAAATCCTAATATTTTTTCCTTCAAAGTTTGCCCTATGGCGTGCCCATTTAGTACAAGCAAAATTTTCATATTTATGTTTGTTATTTCCTCCATTGATTAAAGCTTGTAAGGATAATAAATTTCAGTGTGTGGTGTGTGAACTCTCAAAATATACTCACTAGTTATATTCCTCGTATGCATCATGTGTTTAGTATTTTTTTATCTTATTCATTCATTATTATGCGACTTTTATTGATAACCATTTTCGATGCACATATGTACATCTACTACAAAGTAAATATGACGTGTTACCTCTCTTTATTCAATTTCTCTAGATGGTTAAAACTCAATTTCACATTGATGTTCGCTAAATACGATCTAATAACAACGATACATCACGTATCCTTGAATACCTGAACATAACGGTGTCGCAGAACGTAAAAGCTACAATATTATGTTTCGTTGCCTCATTTATGGAATGCATGTACCAAGTCTTATTACAATATGGCTGTCCTTATGGTAATTTACCTCATTAATCGCACTCTTAGTCAAATTTGTACAATTTAGCTATCTCGCTCTGTAGCTTGATCGTACTTTATTTCCTCTTTTGTTCAGTGTATTTGGTTGCACCACCTTCGTCCGCAATCGTTGCCCCACTCATACAAAAGTAGGTAACAAATCTATTAGATGTATATTTTTGGGTTATTCTGCTATGTCAAAAGGTTATTGTTGTTATGATCTAGTAGCTCATCACAAGTTTCACTCTGATGTCACTTTTTATGAGGATATTCCCTTATGTAGATGCACATCACTGCTTGCTTTGCAAAAATCAGTTCCCTATCCTTCCGTTGTGGATCCCTCATCAAGTGCTCGTTCAGTTCCCATGCTTTACTCTATTTCGATCTAAACCCTTCTCTCCACTAGTACGAGGCCCCCCACCCCTTTGTAGACGTATTCTCGTCTCTCTCGCTCTTAGCCTCCTTTGCCAAAGCTAACTTTGGATCCAGGTTCAAGTATTTATTCTCCTTCTTTAGTTTCTACACCTACCCCACCTCCTTGTTATCTTTCTCGTGATCACAAAACTCCTCATTATGGTTGGTTTAGCAATTTTAACCATCCTCATATGATGACCTTTCAGCTTCCTATTGCACTTTTATGGGTAAGATTGTGTGTGCGCCAATTTCCCAGTCCATGTCTGAAGCTCTCTAGGATCTCAAGAAGAAAACAATAAGGATGAAGTTAAATGACTCAAATCAAGGTTCATATAGAAACACAAATCAAAAGACAAAATACTAGAATCAAGCCTTCTCAAGAAAGACCAATTAGGCCGCTTAGGTTCTTTTGAGCCCAATGTAAATAGGAAATTACAAGTCTAAGACCAAGATTAAGTTAAAAGAACAAGTGTAACTCCAATGTTAATTTGAAAGCTAAAATTAAGCTTAAAACCACTAATCTCAAAGATTAATCTTAAAAGCACTAATTCCAAGGCTTAAGCCTAACAAACCCACATTAAGTCTTTTTGTCAAAATTACAAATAAAACAAAATAAGTAAATATCTTTGGAGATAATTGAAAAAAAATACAAAAATTATGGCCGTCCATACCTAGGGAATTGAACCTTGTTTGGTTCTCATCTTAATTGCATGCCAATTTTGGTTCATTTTGTCTTATATGCCAAGCTCAATTCACCTAGAAGACAAACACTCCCCATATATACACAAGACCAGTCCCTCTTCCCCCTCCCACCTGATATTCGGCCAAGACAAAAACAAAAGAGAAAGAAGAAGAAAAAGAAGAAGAAGGAGGAAAGGGAAAGCTAGGAAATTAATCCAATAAAGCTTAAGTCCAAAATTCTTTTGTATCAAGATCCAAGAAAAGGTATGGAATTTCTCTAATCTTTCAATTCTTGAATCAAAAACAATCTTTCATCTTCTATTTCTAATGATCCATGCTTAAGAAAGTAAGCTTTACCATGAAAAGATGAACAAAGAAGTGATTAAGGTGTTCCAGATTCTGTTCTAGGATTTTTTACCAGTGAGGCAAAACTTTAAAGAACTTTAATTAATTCTAGAAAATCCTCTTGACATGATTTTTCATTCCAGAGTTAGATATGGATGTTGGCTTTCATATAAAATTTATTTGAAGAGATTTGATTGGCTGGTTTGAGAGAAAATAGATTTTTCCAAAACCGCACAATTTCTGTCACAGTGGTCAAAATCTTATTTCACAGACCTTTTTTTGGAAATGTTTTCTTCATAAAAAATGTTCCTAACATATTATTTTAGTTGCCTGAAAAATTTAAAGAATTTTGAATACCGTTCAATGGGTCAAAGGTATTTTCAAACAAAGTGGATAGAATCTGTCTCTGTGGACAGATTCAACAGTCTGTTGCAAAGGTTAAAACCCTATTTTAAGTACTTATTTTGAAAATGATTTCTTTATGAAAAATGTTCCAAAGATGTTATTTTAGGTGCCTGCAAAGATTGAGAATTTTTTAATATCAACTGATAGGTCCAAACAAATTTTAAAGTGGATGGACAGAATCTGTTCCTCTGCGGACAGATCCGATCTAGTTTCTTCCAGACACCAAAACTCTTAATTTTGATGAGATCTAGAGAAAGCTTTCTTCATGAAAAAGTTAGATGACACATTGAACTAGCTTCTGTCCAAATTTCTTAAATTTTAGAGTTGAATTGCTATGTCAAAATTAATTTACCACGACTATCATAGAATCTGAACATGGGGTGTTAGGTGACAAAAATTGAGTTGTATATGGATCTTGATTCCCTAGACTAAGTACCTTTTGGACCTCAAGGGTTGGTGAGAATGATATAAGAAATGGATTTTCTTTAACTTCAGAAGAAATAGAGCTATAACCATTAATTGTAAAAACCGTCCAAAAACCCAAACCTAAAACCCAAACCTTTCTTCTATCGTTTGACGATAGGAGTTGGTGCCTACATTTATGACATGTTTTGATTTGCTTGATAGGCACCGAGATTTTGACGCCGGAGGTTTGAGCTTTACCTCGCTTAAAAGAAAGTGTGCTGTATTTTTGCCTTAACCAGGTGAGAGTGCATAGATATTATTATGAACAATGATTATCTGAAATATCCTCAAAAATGATTATACATCCATGTTTTAAATCATGAGTTTTGATGAATAATAGTATGAGACTGTATTTTCAAATGTGTTGATAAATTCAAATGTTCTATTTATATTTTTGGAAGAAACATGGGTATGAAAGATGAATGATATACTTTTATTGCAAAGTGTGGGTTTTATATCCCGTTGGGGAGGTGCCTGATATGGTTTTTATATTCCTAAAGAGGAGGTTCCACGTAAAGGGGTTTGTTTGCCTACAAAGGTATTTCGAGCTGTGACTCAGGTAATGCACATACCACTTGTGCTTGAACAGTGACTTTCATTCCATCACGTGCATATCTGTGTATTGAGAATTGAGGCTATAGTACCGTCGAAACTCCTAGTCGTGAGGTAGACGACTACTTGGTCACTGTTGAATAGGATTGTGTGTGAGAAATGGTTATAATGTACTGTGATTGCTAAGCTTTAATTATACCATATTGGAGAAAATGAACTGTGGCTGGTAAGTCTTATGTATACCTTTTTGAAAGGGAAAAATTATTTATAGCTTATGAGACAAATGTGTTAAGCTGAATGCGATGTTTTTCATCTTTTGTTAAAATTAGATGAACTCTCTTTCAAAGATGCTTGATTACTCTTAAACTCAGTGTTTGGTTTTTATCTTGTTCATTATAATACTACTTGGACACTGTTGGGTATAGGTTTGAGTTTGAGAAAGTGGATTCGCTAAATTGTAGCTGTTGAGCCTAAGTTATACTTTTGCGAAAAAGAGAAAATTCTTTATAACTTATGATATTTTTGTAATGAAGCTAATGCAGCATTTTTACGTCTCCTGTTAAAAGCATGATGAACTGATTTCAAACATGTTTTTAGTGTTCTTAAACTGAGTGTTTGATTTTATCTTATTCATTATAATACTAAATCCACTCTTTTCTAACCTTTGTGATTGCAGATAGCAGGTTTTGCTAGAAGGTTGGTCCACACTGTCGACGTATTAAGCTTGAGCTCGAGGTTTAGATGTCATTTTTGTTTTTTTGTGGTAAGGTCTAATATTATGAGATGCTTTATGTTGGAGACTATGTAAATTTTTATAACTCTGAGTGTGTTGTATATATTTGGGATGGAGTATCCCTGTTTTGATATATGGGATGGAGTACCCCTTGAAAACTCATGATTCTCCAATGTAAATGAAAGGATGTTTGTGAATTAGACTTGTATAAATGTTTTTGTTGCCTTATCATCTTTTGAGGTCAATGGAATGTGGCGAGGTCACGCCTCCACTGTACAGGTAAAGTACCTTGCAGGAGCGAAGTGTGATGCAGGCCTTGGGAACTAATCATACATGGGAGTTTGTACCTTTACCCTCTGGTCCGAAGACTATGAGGTGTTAGTGGATTTTTAGTGTGAAGTGTTTAGCTGGTGGAATTGTATATCACATAAGGCCCGCCTCATGGCCAAAGGCTTTACCTAAGTTCGTAGGTAAGATTTTGGGAATACTTTTACCCGTGTTGCTAAGTTGACTACCATTTGTCTTCTTTATCCTTAGTGGTTTCCCATATAGGCCTCTTCACCGACTCGATGTCAAAAGTTCCTTTCTTCATGTAGATTTAATTGAAACAATCTATACGAATCCTTCTCCGAGTTTTTGGGCTAAGAGGGAATATGCTGCAAAGGTATATCGTCTCCGTAAGTCTCTTTATGGATAAGCAGTCACCGAGGGCTTGGCTTAATTGTTTCACTGATATTATCCTATATGGATACTCCTCCGGGTTTTTGGGCTGAGGGGGAATATGTTGGAAAGGTATGTTGGCTCCGTAAGTCATTTTATGGATAAGCAGTCGCCGAGGGCTTGGTTTAATCATCTCGTTGATGTTATCCTATCAATGAATTTTGTCCAATGTCATTTGGATCCCACCTATTTTATTCCTCGAGGTCCTTATAGTTGTTGTATCCTTTTGTTAGTGTATTTTGATAACATCATCATTAGAAATTAGACTTCTGGGGCTTCAATTTTGTTAGTGTAATTTCATCATTTGCATATAGGAATATCGTACCTAGATGAATATGAGAACTTAGAATACCTTGTTACAAGTGTGATGAATGTTTCATACTTGGGTTTTTTTGACTTTGGACATGAAGTATGATCAAACATACGCAAATAATAACAAAATCTAAACATTTCTTATGACTATCCTTCACTCCATTGATCATAATCTTTCGTATCTTTGGAAGATGAAACCATCATCATTAGAAATTAGACTTCTGGGGCTTCAATTTTGTCACAAATTTTACCCCAATCGGAATCCAAAAGGTTGAAATATGGATGTTTGAAGTTCTTGAATAAAAGTTGTCTAAGCCCATTGGTTTTGGGCATTCAAACAACCATGGCCATAAATATGTTGACTTTTAGGATTCTTTTAACACTTTTATGAGGTCTTAAGTGATATAATGACCTAAAATGGAATGTAACATCCACAAATTGTTACAACTTTCTCAAAATGTGAAGTTATGTGTATTCAAACATGAATATAATATATGTTTTTCATGTAGGAACTCCTGATAGAACAAGTGTTTAAAGTGAGCACTCCTATACCTTGTTTACACTTATAAAATATGCATTTCAATGGTAATGTTTACAATAAGAAATCTTATATTCCTTATCAAATGTTCTTCAATACTTTCATGCTTATCAATATGTTGAAATGTAGATATTTTGATCTATTAGTGTCATCCGCCGATATCCCATGCTACTAAAGGACATAAAAGATAGTAGTACTATAATGAGATGTTTTAAACTTTTTGCCATCAATTGTCGCTACAGATAGGATGCCGGAGTTGGCCCAATAGTCTAAATAGGTCCGTGCTGATGCATCATGTATAATTAGAAATGCTACGAGCTTTATTGATATGATCAAAGTGGATTTATCGATACTTTGAACTTTGATAGTATTGAATGTTCTTGACTTGGTTCATATGTATTATATAGAAAAAGGCTTACAAAGGATATCCATTAATCTTCTGTAACCTTGGTATATAGTATCAATAGACTTTTAAGCTTATGCGTCGAATTTTACATCTTTTTAGGTAATGAAGTGTAGAATGGTTCGAGCTGAGATGTGAATATGTATAAAGATAGCATGTTTAAGAACTAGTTTTGTATATATTGAGTTGTGAGCCAAGTACTCTTTCGACTTTTGTTTTGTAATGTATGAAATATTCTCTTGTAATACTTTTGTATGGTGATATAATATAATGGAATTTCATATCATCTTATTTATGCACAGCTCTGATGGAAAGGGTCTTGTATTGTATTCAAAATGCAAAAGGAAACAAATTTACAAGTTTTATTATTAAACTTCTGTTATATTATGTTTTACCCATTAATTATTTATAGAGGACAATGATTAAATGATTGAATGACCTTGGGTAGTGACCCTAATCCTGTAGGGGTGGGTATAGGTCGTGACACCGCAGTAATTATACTTTTCATGGCCATCATTTTATACCACGAAAAAGTAAAAAGCAAGCAGTTCTCTCAAGATTTTCAGCTCAGATCGAGTATTAAGTCCTGTAACACGTCATCGCGGCACGATTCTGGCACAAATACTCTCCCAGCAAACCTCAAACTTTGATCCAGACTCACAACCCATCCTTTGGTGTCCTTCCCACTGGCCGCACGATCCCTTAGCATCTGAGCTTCCTGATCCGTCTGCTGGGCCTCCAGAACACAAGCAACCAATGAAGGTTGTAAAACCACTAAGAACAATGTCGCACCCTCCTTCGTCTCTCTAAGACATAAATCAAGCTCGCTAATCTCTCCAAGCATGTCTCACTCTTGCATAGCAATAGAGGCTGGTACGCCATGGTATCTCCTGCTAAGAGCGTCGGCCACAACATTGGCCTTCCCCGGGTGATACTGAAGGTCAAAATCGTAATCTTCCATAAATTCCATCTATCATCGTTGGCGTAGATTCAGGTCTTTCTTTGAAAACAAGTACTTTAAGCTCTTGTTATCTGAAAAAACCTCAAAATGTTCACCGTACAGATAATGTCGCCATACCTTCAAGACAAAGACCACGGCTACCAACTCTAAGTCATGTGTCGGGTAATTCTGTTCATGAGTCTTCAACTGCCGAGATCCGTAAACCACAACCTTACCTTCTTGCATTAAAACACAACCCAAACCATCATGTGACGCATCACAATACACTGTGTAACCCAAACCTCGTTCTAGAATAACTAACAATGATGTACTCGTCAATCTCTTCTTCAATTCCTACAATGCCATGCCAACTCACAGGCCACACTCCAAACGAACTTGACTTCTTTTCGCACAAGGTGAGTCATTGGCGCGGCAAGTCTAGAAAAATGCTTCACGAATCGCCGATAGTAGCCTGCCAAACCCAAAAAGCTGCGGATCTCAAATACATTTTTCGGTCGTTCCCAATCCATCACTGCATCAGTCTTCGAAAAATCCTAAGATACTCCATCATTCGATACCACATGTCCAAGAAACCTCACCTCAGGCATCAAAAATTCACACTCCTCAAACATTGCATACAAACGATGTCCTCTCAAAAGCTGTAGAGCAATACGTAAATGTTCTTCATACATCTCCCTCGAGGGTGAGTAGAAAAGAATGTCATCCACGAACACAACCACAAAACTGTCAAGATTCGAATGAAATATACGGCTCATCAAGTCCATGAACATTGCAGGAGCGTTCATCAAACCGAAAGATATAACCAAAAACTCATAGTGTCCATAACGAGTCCAGAAGGCGGTATTCGCTATGTACTCGTCCCTGATCCTCAACTGATGATACCCTGACCTCAAATCAATTTTCGAAAAGCAACTCGAACCCTTTAGTTAATCAAACAAGTCAACAATCCTCGGCATAAGATACTTGCTTTTCACTGTTACCTGATTCAACTTTCGATAGTCAATACATAACCTCAAGGATCCATCCTTCTTCTTAGTAAACAAGGCTGGAGCTCCCCACGGCGACATACTCGGACGTACAAACTGTTAGAAAAGAGAGAAAATGATACGAGAAAGCGTGTATCACATTGTGAGATATACACACGTATTTATTAAACAAATGAGAGCCTACACTAAATACTGTGGGCATCCCCATAGGTTATTATTAATACTTAATATCTTAATACTGAATATATATTAGCACTCCCCTCAAGTTGGAGCATAAATATTAATCATGCCCAACTTGTTACAAATATAGTGAACCGGGGCCCGGGCAGTGCTATAGTGAACACGTCAGTCAACTGTTCACCAGGTCAAACAAAACCAAAATCGATAGTGCCGTTCTTATACTTGTGGCGAATGAAATGACAGTCGATCTCGATGTGTTTAGTCCGCTCATGAAACACTGGATTAGTAATGTAGACAGAGAGAATAGTTTGAAAATAATTTTCTTATTTATTTAATCAAATCCTGAATTACACTAATCTCTACATATAGAAATTACAAGGGTCTAAACTAAGAAATGAATCACTAATTAGTCTACCTAATAAAGATATATTCCTAATTTAT
>JAULJZ010074789.1:0-34741 GCA_032270985.1 Heliamphora pulchella | reverse complement strand
CCACATATGAGCACTCCCCCTCAACTAGAAGGCAGCAAAGGTAACCCTCAGATCATCTTCCTCAATCTGAAGCGTATTCAGTATCCTAGTGATCAGCTCTAGCCATTCAATGGCTACCGTGGGGTTGGGATCCCCAGAAAAGGTAGGAGGGTCCAGACGGCGAAACTCACGCATCGTGACCGTCGCCCTCGGCTCAGGTACATTCTCCCTCCCCTAGTAGCCTTAGCCAGTTGTCGGATGGAGCCGACCATCTCACGCAACAGATCTCCCTCGTCAACAAGTCCGTGGGGGTGCATTAGCATCCCCAACATCTGGGACTGGAACGTTCCTTCGATCAGAACCACGGTAATGGCCTTGACCTCGGCCTCGTCCTCCCCGCGTGGGCATAACTCTATACGAAAGCAACATAACAGGATAAGCATCCATACAACATGTGATATCCTTGTATCCCACATCGGAAAGGGAGAGGGAGTTCCTGGGCTATAAAGAAAAAACCTTGGACCCTTACATTCAACGAGGCCTTTTCCCAAGTGGTAAAGACCCTAGCAGAACTCTGCAGTTAAGCGTGCTCACACTGGAGCAATGCAAGGATGGATGACCCATTGGGAAGAACAAAATCATGAGGGCTTTGCCCAAAGCGAACAATATCGTTGCCATGTGAAGGGTCGGGGTGTTACAGATGGTATCAGAGCCAACTCTCCTCACCTCCGAGTGTGGGCCCCTGCCGTCTCACGTGACACGTGGGCGGGCTATAGAGTGGGCGAGTCGATAAGGACTGACAGGCTACCGGAGCTGGTAAACTACTGCACGGGGACGTACAGCCCTAAGGGGGGGAATTGTGATATCCTGGTATCCCACATTAGAAAGGGAGAGGGAGTTCCTGGGCTATAAAGGAAAAACTTTGGACCCTTACATTCAACGAGGCCTTTTCCCAAGTGGTAGAGACCCTAGCAGAACTCTGCAGTTAAGCGTGCTTACACTGGAGCAATGCAAGGATGGATGACCCACTGGAAAGAACAAAACAGTGAAGGCTTTGCCCAAAGCGAACAATATCGTTGTCATGTGAAGGGTTGGGTTGTTACACTTGGTATCAGAGCTTAGGTTTAGTGAACCTTCAGGCCTTGGGTTATGGGAAATCATGCGTTCTGTCGCGTTGGAGCTCTGTAGGAGGCGTTGTATTAATAATTATTATCATCCATACATTATAAGAACTAAAATCTTCTACGCTTGAGTCTTATAGTAAGTCGTGTTAGGACATTACCAGGATCGAAAGCAGCAGGGAATCTACATGCGAATGACAGGTATGACCATCGAGATCGAAGATCGAAAATTCATGCAACGGGTTATCTTATTTTAAAGGGGGTAGACAGGAGTGCGCACCAGAAGAAGTTTTAGATATCACCTCGAGAGACACCGTTAAAGCCGCGCGACTTCATCTTTATAAATCCTTTTCTCATTTACCCTAAGCCTTGGTGTCAACATTTTGAAATTCTTTTATATGTCCTCCCTTCTTATATCATCAGATCTCAATGGTACCGTCAAGTGTTGTTCGTCGGTAACTCTTATACACCCAAGTCTTATTGAGAACTCTATTAAAAATTCAACTCTAGAAAATACCATTGTCCTCAAAGTTTTCGTACCTCGATAATGACCGGTATTCGCATATTGATTCTCCTTCAATTCAAGTCATTATCCTTGATCAAACTCTTCCCTTGAAGAACTCAATATCAATTCTTTGTTAATTACCTATCCTAAACATTTGACATTGATAACATCTTTTGCCATTGTTCATTTTCTCTCGATTTTTAAACCACAGTCTGTTGCAGTGATTTTGCGAATTCTTTGTACACTCTTGAAATCCCAACCTAGGAAGCGGACTTGGATGCTTGAATTGAAGTACGTTAGGCTGACGTAACTTCAGGGCAAAGTATCTAGTTAGGATGCACCTTTTGATATCTCCTTTATCATAATCTAATTATACTGGATTAGTTCCAAGGACACTTGTTTAAAGTATTATTCATTGTCCTCCTCTTGTTTTACCTATATTTGAACCTCAAATGACCACTCAATTTGTGTCAATGAAAATTGTCTTAACCGTGACCATTTAACCTTATCCAATCTATCTTTGAACCACCTGGGTTCTACCTTAAGATGTTCTAACCCCGCGTATGCTTTTAATCGTCGACCTTCAAAACCTTGCCCCATAGAACTATGAGTAACAACGATCGTCAGGATATTACATCATTAGGCCTTAGCGCTTTCATGGGAAACTGAGACGATGTACGAAAATCTCTTAACACCTCTTCAAGCGTGAAACAGATTTCTTCATGATGTCACGGCATAGAATATCTATCAACGTCCGCGTTTAATAAAGTTTTGAAGATCGAAACTCCCGTTTGCAAGAATGGTTAAGTAAGGGCTTATTCGACTAAGTATAGATTTTCAAAGGTCCTGACAAATGAGACTATGCCATCAACAATCTAGAGTAGAAACAACAGCTTCACATCAAAGGATTCGCGACACTACCATATAGTATAATTTAAACTTTTCCAGACTAGTTCATAGCTGACCCACCAATCTGATAAATTAAGAAGCAAAACATTCATACTAGTAGTAAGAAAGTGAAAAAAAAAACATAAAGAAACAACCTCGAACTCACGTTACCCTTAGTACGCTAGCAAAAGGGGAACATCGATGTTCACACTGACCTTTCCACCAACGTGTTAGAGTTTGGATTATTGCCATCACTATCAAAGAATAAAGAACCTTAATCATAACAATGAACGTTTGGAGCCTTATGAAGAATTAACCACCAAGTCACAATAAATCACATGACTAGGTAACTACCACAATCGTACTTTTTACCATGTTTGTTTTACCCTAGAATGACCAACCGCCTGAGAAAATGATCTAGTTATTGGAAGAGACATTCAAACCTAACGTTCTAGCACATCAAGAACATACGGTAGAAGCCAAGAGGAACAGAGTAACCTTTGGAAGGACTAGAGAGAAAATGGAAGCATATGATTACAAACTTCGTCATTAGGATTATCAAGATCATCTCAAAGATCGATAGCTCTTTAGCTAAATAATTCAAGGATTTTGATGCCAAGGAGTTTGTGAAAACAGTGAGTCCTATAGATGTCGAAGATTGCTTGAAGGGTGGAGTGCGCATTTTAGATAGACTAAATTATTCGCATGGTAAGTTCTTAACGTATCAGTTTGTGTTCGTTTGGCATTAAGTTTGTGTAACTCTTATGGAGTGATGTTTGGTTATTGTTATGGTATCAATGTGAGTTGCAAGGAAGTTGCTTTAAAAACCTTTTTGTGATATGACCCGTTGGGGCAAGTTTGTTTAGATTGGTGAGTATATGTTGCTGGTATAGAGAATGAATTTTCTTATGGTAACGTATGAACTTTATTGTGAGAAATTGAAGGGTGATATAATTATATTATTTGTAGTGGAGTTATGTAGTAGCTTAATGTGAGTACGTGGGAAGAATAAATGTTCAGATGAGAATAGTGGAAGCATAAGTAAGACTATACGAATTCATGGGTGTGATTTTTGTTAATGACCTTGAGAGTATCGAATGTCTTGGTAGAATGTGGGTAAGATAAAGTAGTTAAAGTGCAAAAATGATTATTGGTTCGATTGTGTGGCAGAAAATGTGTGAAGGGATTAGGTGATGATGATAAGAGACTTTATAATAAAGAGTTAATACTATATAGTTAAAGGATTGTAGGGTGAACGGTACGTACGTGAAGGAAATATGTGACGAGTTTGTGATTGGTTTCATATGGGTAAGCATATACCTAGGGAGCATTTAGTCTGTGTGGTATGTTTAGCCCAAGTGGCCCATTAAGTTCAAGTGGCGGTAGCAATCTTAATGGTCGTAAGGTTAGAGTAGTCCAACACAAGGTGGTGATGTGGTTTCGAGTTAATAGTCATTAGTCGATCGGGAAGTAGTCCTCGATGTATGTTTAAATATAGCAATGAGTTGGTTTTCGATAAAGTGACAGTCTTTCTAGACAGAAGTGGAGAATGTTTGAAATTAGTTTCGGTGGTGGGCTAGTTTAGAGACATATGATTGCTTGTAAAGATCGTACTCGATGTAAGTTGTGTTTTGGAGCCAACGTGTTCTTAAAGATAGACCGGGATCATGATATCACAAATTGAAAGTGCAGAAGTCAGATATATCCAAGACTACCTTTAGGACTAGTTACGAGTATTATGAAATTGTGGTGATGCGTTTCGGGTTAATAAATGTACATGCTGTGTTTATGGACCTGATGAATAGAGTGTTCAGGAGCTTTCTAGAATAATTTGAGATTGTTTTGACAAACGATACTTAGTTATATTCTTGGAGAGAAGAGGAACATAGGAAACATTTGAAGATTCTATGTAGATTGTGAGAAAGCACACATTGTATGTAAACCTTGGTAAGTGTGAGTTTCAGTTCAATCGGGTGATGTTTTTAGGTCATATTATATCTGGAGAAAAATTTCAAGTGGATTCTATAGAAGTAGAAACAACAGTTAGTGGGAAGAGGTTAACTAACGTGACAGAAATACAAACATTTTGGAGCTAGCTGGTTATGTGATATGATCCTTGAAGATTTGGTAATAATCAGTTTAAGATGTTAAGTAAGACAAGACAACCTTTACCTTAAATGCTTAACATATGGGCTCGACCTTATCCACACTCGCAATAAAGAACAACTCAAGTAATCAAAGATACAATTTTGGGAAAATAAGAAGGCACAATGTTAGTAAACCATCCTTAACCTTCTATGCAAATAAGTACGGGGCGAAATTTCGGGGACGAAATTTGTTTAAGGGGGGTAGTTTGTAACGACCCGATACAGACCCTAGTTTTAACAACCTTATCATAACGACCCATGTAAAGACCTAGCCAAAACCCTAATGTTAGTGGCGGATAGTTCACGAGACCATAGAACACAGAAGTAGTTCAGAACCCTAACTCGAATCGAAAACCCTAAGTTCGGCCCAAAAACCCTAAAAAGGTCCAAACCTCGAGCAACAAAACCTTAACACCCGGAGAGTCTCCTAACATTCTAAATGAATTAAATATCATGAAATAATAAATTAAAAATCAAAAATTCTCACAAAAAGGGTAAAATGACCGTTTTACCCATAGTACAGCAAAAAGTCTTAAAAATCCAAATTTTGACATATGGATACACTAAATCAATGATTTAAGTACAATTAAGTGGTAAAAGACAAAATAAAATCAAAAATGAAAAAAATACCCCTTAGTGGCTGACCACCTTGGGAAAATTTGCCTAAAAGTGACTTATTTTCTTCTTTTTAGCTTTAAATAATGAAAAATGCATTAAATGAAGTATTACGATGATCCCAAACTTGTTGGACAAGTAATATATCTAATAATGTAGTGTTATAAGTCAACAAAAGCAAACAAATTATTATTTAAGTTCATACACAACAAAATAAGTCAAAAGGCCCTATATTGGCAAAATTGCTTAATTTGACATAAAAAACTATATCTGCTTAATCAATTGCTATGAAAAGTATGATAATACATAGAAATACTATATTTCTCATAAATATACAAAAATAATAAGTCTCAGTAGAAAAAGACACCAAAAAGATACATCAAATTAACTTTTAATATATTTTCTTACACAATAAGGGCACAAAAACCGAGGCAAATCCTCTGATTGATGGGAATCAGATTTATTGTCCCCCAATCAGCCCCCTAGCTACATCTAGCCTCTCCATATCTGAATTTTAGCCATCACAATTCACATCAACTCCAATCAAACTCAAAGCCTCATTAATGAAGGGAAGAAAAGGAAGCTTCCTTGTGTACTTTTGGTCTCCCTCATGTTCCCTTACTTTGCCTATATAAAGAGAGCCAGACAACCTCTTATCTAAGTGATATTTTCATGCATATAGAGAGATAAAGAGTGGGTTGAGTGTTCTTGAGGGTTTGATAGAAGAAAGAAAGAAGAAGAAGAATGAAGGATCCAAAAAGTGGGGTCTTTGGAGCCCATGGTTTTAAAGCTAAATCCTAATCCATCCTCCACCATCTTTTGATCTCCAAAATATGTAAGTAAAACCTCTAAACCTTCTCTCTAATATCCCTCAAAATATCCCTCAACCTATCCCTTTAAGCCCCTTAAAAATCAAGAACCGAAATTGAACCGAAAAGGTGTTGTAGTTGGAAACCTAGGGGTTGTTATGTTTGTAAATGTTATGAGATGTTGTTGTATGTTGTTATCTTTGATATTTATGACATATAAGTGTACAGGAGCCTTGATATTGAAGTTAGAATCACAAGCATGCAAAGAAATGGAACAAAAACATGATAGGTCACAAGTAGAAGACCTAAACCCTAAGAGGCTTGATTTTCTAGAACTTTGATGTTTCTGCCCTGAGATTTGAAACACCATAACTCTCTATAGAAAATTGAGCTAAGCTTTATTTTTATGTCCAGAGTTATATTTTTGTGTTATCTTTCTTCCAAAATTGGTTTCAACTCATTTGATCGACTAGAACTCAAGATATTGCAATTTTACCAAAGTGTGTCAAATTCTGACCTGTCAACATTACTGACTTGGAAACCCTATTTTAATGTGAGATCCGAACTTTGGTCAAAACATAAGAGTTGTAGAAAACATGCATATCTATCAACACACTAAAATTGAGAACAAAATATTGAAGTTCGATAGGTCAAAACCCCTCATAAGGTTTCTGTTGGTTTTCAGCCCTCGAGGAACATTCTGTCACATATTTTTATATGGCCCAAAACCCCAATTTTGAGTGACCTATTACAAAAGTGGTCTACATGAACTTTGTAGATAACATATTGAAGTATTTTTTGCCCAATAATCAGACCTTAAAGCCTCGGGATGATATCCAAAAACCGTTTTAAACCATCTGTCCAAAACCGGCTCTGCTGAGTTTTGGCGGTTGAAAAAACCTACTTTTTAAAATGGCCAAAAAGTATAGTTTGTTTCAAACAACCACCCTTAGATCAAAACATGAAACTTGTAGGAAACCTGTTAATATAGAACATAAATGGGCTCATTTGGACTTCATTTGATACCACAAAAACGAGAACAACAGAAGCTAGTTTTTGGTAAAAATCTAGAGTAAATGTTGAACCATTTTTGCTTAGAATGAAATGTTCACCCCTTTGCCTTAAGTTTTGGCCTTAGTGATAAACATGAGATTTGTAGGATATATTTTTTTTCTAAATGGTGTATAAAAATCATAACTAAATTCCAAGTCTAGATACGCCAAAACTTTGTTGCCCCTATTAATTTAATAGTTGGTTTTGGCCCTAAAAGTTGTTAAGTGTGATTTGAGCACCCTTTGCCATAAGACCCAAGTTTCTAAATGATGTTGATTTAAATTAGTTAATTTGTGTTCCTAAGTGAATGTATAATGATTTAGAACCCATGCTATCATATTGAATCATATTTTGAAAATTGTAGTTCACGCTTCACATGCTTGTACGTTATGCTTTGCGCATTATACTATGAATCTTGCCATGCTAGTTGATACCATGCCAATAGTTGTTATATTTGCGATCCATATCATACATTATTGACATTGTCATTTGCATCCTGGCATGTTGGAGTCCATCTGTGAAAACCGTTGTTGGGATGGGCTGTGTTGAGATTATCTTTCTTGGTTCTGTACCTAGGGCGTCCCTGGTTGCCATTTTTCGAAAATGTTTTGGGTTGTATTCCCCTTGTACACCCTGGGTGCGTTCCCGGTGTTACAAAATTAGTTTTTACACCCTCGGTATGTCCCAGTGTTTGAAATAATTTATGGATACTGTTGGGCACCATGGGTTCTTCACTTGCATTTTGATAACTTGGATTTTGGGTAAGTCGGAGATAGCCTGATTTGGCTGACCTAATCCCATTGGGTAATTCGGAGGCCCTAAGTCGGCTGACCTAATCCCACTGCGGTGGTAATTCGGAGAGAGCCAGATTATGGCAGACCTAAACCCCTCGTCGTGGTACTTTGTATAATGTGAACGCTTCTTGAAATCTCTTAGACTTTGGGTTGACACTGGCGAAAGCATCACGCATCTTAAGGTGGGTTGTGTGCGCACATAATTGTCGGTCCGCATAGGGGTGGTTGAATATATATTGGTTAGTGGCCGGCCCCCACGCCGTTGCCATTGAGTAAAACAGCTGTGGCATGAAGCCCGGCGACGCATTTACTATTCGCAACGAGGCGCGATGATGGCTTTGGTGATCAATTTGTCTAATGAAGTCTACTCTGGTAATTCCCGACGTGGAATTCCTGTTTCTTATCTGCGTGCATTTTGGGTTGGGCATCTGCATTTCATACACGCATGTTTATTGACTTATCTGCTATCATGTCATAAATTTGTCTACCTCCTTAACTATAAACTGTACTGGGTCTCATATGGTATGTGTTGCGGTAAATTTTGTGTCGTGAGATTAATTAGAAGGTTGTAGTGTTTTGCTTCTGGGCCTTGGCTCATGGCATTCGTGCCACAGGTGAAGAGGAGTTCTTAGAGGAAGTCGAACCGGAGGAAGAAGTGGAGTTTGAAGAACAGGGTGAGTTCCAAGAGCACGTGGATCCAGCTGATGCATTCTAAGGAGTTGAAGCTTCTGCTTTCGTTTTTATATTTTGATTTCTCGTGTTTAGTGTAAATGTTGAAAATTTTTTGTTGAAAATTCTTGGTGGAACTGTATCCATAAACCAGAAGCTTCAACTCCTCAGATTGCATCAGCTGGATCCACATGCTCTTAGAACTCACCTGTTCTTCAAACTCTACTTCTTCCTAAGAACTCCTCTTCACTTGTGGCACAAATGCCATGAGCCAAGGCCCAGAAGCAAAACATTCCAACCTTCTGACTAATCTAATGACACAAAATTCACCGCAACACATACCATATGACACCCAGTACAGTTTATAGTCAAGGAGGTAAACAAATTTATGACATGATAGCAGATAAGTCAATAAATATGCGTGTATGAAATGCAGATGCCAAACCCAAAATGCACCCAGATAAGAAACAAGAATTCCCCGTCGAAAATTACCAGAGTAGACTTCATTAGACAAATTGATCACCAAAGCCATCATCGTGTCTCGTTGCGAATAGTAAATGCATCGTCGGATTTCATGCCACAGCTGTTTTACTCAATGGCAACGGCATGGGGGCCGGCCACTAACCAATATATATTCAGCCACCCCTATGCGGACCGACAATTATGTGCGCACACAACCCACCTTAAGATGTGTGATACCTTCGCCAATGTCAACCCAAAGTCTAAGAGATTTCAAGAAACGTTCACATTATACAAAGTACCACGACGAGGGGTTTAGGTATGCCATAATCAGGCTCTCTCCGAATTACCACCGCAGTAGGATTAGGTCAGCCGACTTAAGGCCTCCGAATTACCCAATGGGATTAGGTCAGCCAAATCAGGCTATCTCCGACTTACCTAAAATCCAAGTTATCAAAATGCAAGTGACGAACCCATGGTGCCCAACAGTACCCATAAATTATTTCAAACACCAGGGACGTACCGAGGGTGTAAAAACTAATTTTGTAACACCGAGGACGCACCTAGGGTGACAAGGGGAATACAACCCAAAACATTTTCGAAAAATGGCAACCAGGGACGCCGTAGATACAGAACCAAGAAAGATAATCTCAACACAATCCATCCCAACAACGGTCTACACAGATGGACTCCAACATCCTAGGATGCAAATGACAATGCCAATAATGTATGATATGGATCGCAAATATAACTACTATTGGCATGGCATCAACTAGCATGGCAAGATTCATGGTATAACGCGCAAAGCATAACGTACAAGTATGTGAAGTTGAACTATAATTTTCAAGATATGATTCAATATGATAGCATGGGTTCTAAATCATTATACATTAACTTAGGAACACAAATTAACTAATTTAAATCAACGTCATTTAGAAACACGGGTCTCATGGCAAAGGGTGCTGAAATCACACTTAACAACTTTTAGGGCCAAAACCAACTATTAAATTAATAGGGGCAACAAAGTTTTGGGGTATCTAGACTTAGAATTAAGCTATGATTTTTATACACCATTTAGAAAAAAAATATATCATACAAATCTCATATTTATCGCTAAGGCCAAAATTTAAGGCAAAGGGGTGAACATTTCATTCTAAGAAAAAATGGTTCAACATTTACTCTAGATTTTTACCAAAAACTAGCTTCTGTTGTTCTCGGTTTTGGGGTATCAAATGAAGTCCAAATGAGCCCATTTTTTAGTATGTTCTATATTAACAGGTTTCCTATAAGTTTCATGTTTTTATCTAAGGGTGGTTGTTTGAAACAAACTATACTTTTTGGCCATTTTAAAAAGTAGGATTTGTCAGCCGCCAAAACTCAGCAGAGCCGGTTTTGGACAGAGGGTTTAAAACGGTTTTGGGATTTCATCCCAAGGCTTTAAGGTCTGATTATTGGGAAGAAAATACTTTAATATGTTATCTACAAAGTTCATGTAGACCACTTTTGTAATAGGTCACTGAAAATAGCGGTTTTGGACCATATAAAAATATGTGACAGAATGTTCCTCGAGGGCTGAAAACCAACAGAAATCTTAAGAGAGGTTTTGACCTATCAAACTTCAATATTTTGTTCTCATTTTTTGTGGGTTGATAGATATGCATGTTTTCTACGACTTTTATGTTTTGACCAAAGTTCGGATCTCACTTTAAAATAGGGTTTCCAAGTCAGTAATGTTGATAGATCAGAATTTGACACACTATGGTAAAATTGCAATATCTTGAGTTCTGGTTGATCAAATGAGTTGAAACCAATTTTGGATGAAAGATAACACAAAAATATAACTCTGTACATAAAAATAAATCTTAGTTAAATTTTCTATAGAGAGTTATGGTGTTTCAAATCTCAGGGCAGAAACATCAAAGTTCTAGAAAATCAAGCCTCTTAGGGTTTAGGTCTTCTACTTGTGACCCGTCATGTTTTTGTTCCATTTCTTTGCATGCTTGTGATTATAACTTTAATATCAAGGCTCCAGTACACATAGATATCATAAATATCAAAGATAACAACATACAACAACATCTCATAACATTTACAAACATAACAGCCCCTAGGTTTCCAACTACAACGCCCTTTCGGTTCGATTTCGGTTCTTGATTTTTAAGGGGCTTAAAGGGATGGGTTGAGGGATATTATGAGGGATATTAGAGAGAAGGTTTAGAGGTTTTACTTACATATTTTGGAGATCAAAAGATGGTGGAGGATGGATTAGGACTTAGCTTTAAAACCATAAGCTCCAAAGACCCCACTTTTTGGATCCTTCCTTCTTCTTCTTCTTTCTTTCTTCTATCAAACCCTCAAGAACACTCAACCCACTCTCTCTCTCTCTATATGCATGAAAATATCACTTAGATAAGAGGTTGTTTGGCTCCCTTTATATAGACAAAGCAAGGGAACATGAGGGAGACCAAAAGTACACAAGGAGGCTTCCTTTTCTTCACTTCACTAATGAGGCTTTGAGTTTGATTGGAGTTGATGTGAATTGTGACGGCTAAAATTCAGCTATGGAGAGGCTAGATGTAGCTAGGGGGCAGATTGGGGGACAAGAAATTTGATTCCCATCAATCACGGGGTTTGCCTCGGTTTTTGTGCCCTTATTGTGTAAGAAAATGCATTAAAAGTTAATTTGATGTATCTTTTTGGTGTCTTTTTTTACTGAGACTTATTATTTTTGTATATTTATGAGAAATAGAGTATTTATATGTATTATCATAGTTTCCATAGCAATTGATTAAATAGATGTAGTCTTTTAAGTCAAATTAAGCTATTTTTACAATATAGGGCTTTTTGACTTATTTTGTTGTGTATGAACTTAAATAATAATTTGATTACTTTTGTTGACTTATAACACTACATTATTAGATATATTACTTGTCCAACAAGTTTCGGATCATCATAATACTTCATTTAATGCATTTCTCATCATTTAAAGCTAAAAAGAAGAAAATAAGTCACTTTTAGGCACATTTCCCAAGGTGGTCGGCCACTAAGTGGTATTTTTGTCATTTTTGATATTATTTTGTCTTTTATCACTTAATTGTACTTAAATCCTTGATTTAGGGTATCCATATGTCAAAATTTTGATTTTTAAGGCTTTTTGCTCTATTAGAGGCAAAACGGTCATTTTACCTTTTTTGTGAGAATTTTTGATTTTGAATTTATTATTTCATGATATTTAATTCATGTAGAATGTTAGGAGACTCTCCCAGTGTTAAGGTTTTGTTGCCTGCGATTTGGACCTTTTTAGGGTTTTTGGGCCGAACTTAGGGTTTTCAATTCGAGTTAGGGTTCTGAATTACTTCTGTGTTCAATGATCTCGTAGACTTTTCGCCACTAACATTAGGGTTTGGGCTGAGTCTTTACACGGGTCATTGTCAATAGGGTTGTTACAACTAGGGTCTGTACTGGGTCATTACACAACATGTTATTGCTAACGTAAAAGACATAATACACATAAGCATGCTAACACATAGCTACTTAAGATCATGTCATCACATCTCACATACCGAGGAGAACCAACAAGAAAGACTTGTCACTCTGGACATCCTACTCATATGCCTTGGTAGAAATCACATCCGCGAAACGCGTCTCTAACATGGCTCCCAAGTTTGTTAATCCAAATGCCCGAAGGCAAGACTAATCAGTCCTAAGGTCCAACCTCCATACACACGTATACACCACAAGCTATAATGCTGATGTTAGGAAAATGCTATAACACATGCAATCAAGCACACATACATCCTCACAAGGTGATGTACCCTCTTTCCCATGGCTCATAGGTATTCGAATCCAGAGCTCTGATACTAAGTTGTCACGCCCCAAACACTAGGATCATGTGAAAGCTCACCAAAACACCCATTTAATAAAAATAGGTTTTACAGTTGGAAATCAAAATACAACAGTTGGGTAAAAGATTTCCCAAGTTTAGCTCTCGTAAATGATAAACATGTATTCTCATATATGAATAAGTATATTGTCCAAAGGCGTACAAAACCAGCCTTTACAGGCATCACATGTAGAAGTACATGTCTCCAAAATGAAAAACTACAGCAAGTCTTCCATCACCTCTACGACTAGGTCAACTTCACGTGCCCAATTGAAAAAGATTTTACAGCAAAAATCCCACACTGTGAGTCGAAGCCCAATAGAAAATAGACTGTAAAGCTGAAACACAGGTCATGCAATCATATAGTGGGAGCTAACTCGACCACAAAAGCCAAACAAGTTTTTCTCTAAAAAACCACAGGTTTTCTATCTTGAAAACTTTACATTTTCAATCCTTGAAACCATGCATATAATCTTGACAGATATCATGCCACAGTTAAGCGAAAGCAGTAAAAACACAACATTCTCCACCCAGGATACACAGCCGAGGAGACACGATAAAATGTAATCCTATGTACCGACTCTGTCACACCGACAAAGGTAACAACTATTAACTCTCGCCCATTACCCTAGACCCATTGGCTTAGTAATGAAAACTTCTATACGGAGTCACGACAACAACGCCATTAACAGAGGCAACCGAACTGCTCAATTTACGGAAGATAACCGAAGTTACAGAGCACCTACTGCTTAATTTACGAGACCTGAGCCTGAGGGTACCAAGCACCCACACACACTCAATTTACAAGGACTAACCCGAAGATATAAAGCACCTACGCTATGCACATTTCTGGACTTACACCGAGGAGTAACAGAAGCCCAACTCAACAATACCCACTGTCACGGTACATCTATGAAAAACATTTTCAAACCCACAAAATAGAGATACAACACACACACACACACACACACATATATATATATATCAAGGATCCAATCCATGAACAATGGAGATCAAACAAAACATGTAAAAACATATTTCACCAAAACGTTTTAGAAGTTGAGACTCAACCCCAAGGGTTAGCTCCAAACCTTCAACAAACATATTTTTTCCCAAAGTTTTCATAAAAACTCCTTTTTCAAACCATCCCTTTGAAAACCAACCTCCCGAACGCGAGATTACATGCATCCATCACTTTAAAACCAATGGAGGAAAGTGGGGAAGGCTAAAACCCAACCACCGAACCACCAAAACAACACCAACAGCCCACACAGGACCCCCGTTGACTGGCCCAAGCCCCCAGTCGACTGAAAAACTCTCTGGAAAAAGAGTACCCAAATCGAAGAAACATCAGTCGACTGACCTCTCAAGTCCAGTCGATTGAACTCACCAAATGATGATCCAGTCGACTGAACTCATAGCTTCAGTCGACTGAATCAGCCTAGAAAATGTTTTTGAGCTACAGTTTTGCTTCCAAACCTCAAATCAAGCATCCAAACATCCTTCAAACACCCTTGGACATCAACACGCCCAAGCCTCATGCCAAAATCTCGAAAGAAAACCCTCAAAACACCCTTCCATCCACCGAAAACGCTGAAAAATGATTTTAAACCCATAAACCCGATTTAAACATAAATCACTTTTCATGCATTTTTAAATAGTAGAAACATGTAAGATTACACGTAGTACCCTCTAACAGTTATACAGTCTAGAATCCTACCTCGGTGAGTTAAAAACTTGACGCCTCGATTCACGTGCAAAATTGAGCTTCACCAAAATGAAATGCTGTCTCGATGGATGTGTAGCCCTCGATGCTGATACTAAGGATTAGCAGTTGGTTTGCCAAAAACCAAGCCCTGGGCCCCCAAGAAGTTAGGGAGAAGGTAGAGAGAAAACTAGAAAAAACTTAGGAGTTAAGTTTTAAAAATATCCTTTTAAAAATATCTAACTCCAGATATTTATACGTCTCCAAAATATCTTTTTTTTTTTGAATTTTCGAAGTTCGCATAGCAACTCTCTACAACCCCGGGAACCAGCCCTGCATGCTTATTTAAACGTAAACATGCATCAAAACGAATAAATCATATATCGAACAAAAATATATGCGAAAACACATCAAACATATATGAGTCTCTAAAAGAGATGGGTCCGGGACTCACAGATGGTGTGTCTAATTCCATCTAAACTGTGAACCAAAAAACATATATTCTATGTCATGCCCCAAACTCCGAGTCATACGAAAAGCCCACGAACAACCATCAAAACTAAAATACAACAAACCCAAGGTTTCTCTCAAAAATATAAAACATGCATACATCAGCCCACAACCATAAGAAATACATTGCTTTACAACATGTTACATCCAAACATGAAACATATACAAATGTGTAAACTACCTATCAAGACAAAACAAAGTCTCGCCATCAACCACCTTCAGGCACCTCAAGGTCAACCTACAGGACCACGTTCACCTGAAAAAGGTTTTAACAAATCCCACATCGTGAGCCGAACCCAAATGGAAATAGATTATAATGTAATAAAGTAGGATATGCAATAACATAGCATATAGACTCAACCACATGAGCCAAAAAGGTTTTACTTCAAATAACCCAAAGTTTCCCATCAAAATCTACAAACCTCCAAAATGGTTTTCCATCCTTAAAATCGAGCATTTCAACAATGCAAACAACGATTCACAGTTAAACAGAAGCAGTAACCACAATGTTATTTTTCACTCGGATCACACAACCGAGGACAAAACGATATTTTCCACTCAGAACACAGCCGAGGACAAAAGAGAAAATGAATCCTATGTACCGACTATGTCAACTCAAGACAAAGGCAACAACTATGGACTCCTGCCCATTACTTATACCTGAATCATTTAAGACCTGTTAGGTAATGACAAGTTCTATACGGAGTCACAACAACGTAAACCACTTAGTTTACGGGCCCAAAAGCCGAGGGCACCAAGTACTCACCACCTTGTTTATGGGGATTAACCCGAAGGCACGAAGGTACCTACTTTATGCACGTTTTCAGACTTCCACCAAAGAAGAATATAGACCCACATCCACACACACACTGTCACGGCACATCTATAGGATCATTTAAAAACCAGCCCATAGCTCAACTACGAAAAACCCGTAAAACAGTTATACATCAACATGCATAAAAAGATCCAATATCCATCAACCATGGAGATCAACTAGCATTTAAAACATGTTTTTGCCATTTCCAACAAAACGTTTAAAACCTAAGACTCAATCCCAAGGGTTAGCTCCAAACCTCAAAAAAAAAAAAACACACATTTTCAAGATTTTCACAAAACCTCTATTTTCAAAACCACATTTTTGAAAACCACGGACATCCACACATGTGAATCATGTAATAAACCAAGAAAAAGTGTAAAAATATGCCTTTTATCCAACAACAAGGCTTAAACAAAAAACATGATATATAAAGCATTTTTGAACAGTTATACATTAAACATGTATAAAGTTCCAATGGCCAACCACAATTTTCATCCACAAACAAACTCCGAAGGAACAATAAATTTGATAAAAAGTTCAAATAAGGATGAAAAACAAGCTTTTCCAAGACATATGGCCAAAAACGGATGAAAAACGGTTAAAAAAGTTTGACATACCCTCACTACTTTGATCATAACTTTTTTTTACAAAAAGAATTTTATTATGAGAGTGGTGTCATTGGAAAGATGACTTACGAAGTTTCAATTTGAGCACAAAAATGACCCCATTCCGAGTCCGAATGAGGGAGATACATCGATTTTAAAAACAAATTTTCAACCAGTGAAAACAGACCGTGGGCTAGACCGCATGAGAGGTCTGTCCAGCGGTCAGGCAACTTGAGAACATCCCAAGACTGACCTCCAGACCACTTGAGCGATCCCTCAAGCGGTCTTGTACCGAGAACTTATCTTTTTACCAAAATGGAAGCCAACAACCATCCAAACCCAAGTCAAACCCACTTACTGACATATTTTTTAAATCCAAGGACATACAGGAGCCCTTAACCTCAAAGGAAACAAAAATAAAGCACTTGAAACAATAACCTTTTTATCCAACCAAACCCGTTTCATCCAATCGAAAAAGATTTTCTACCAAAACCTGACTTTTCAAAACATAAATCGATTTTTCATGCATTTTCAAATGGTAAAAATACATACGATTACACATAGCACCCCTTTAAGACATGAGAGTCTAGGATCCTACCTCGTTGAGTTAAAAACTTGACGCCTCAAACCACGTGCAAAATTAAACTTCGCTGTAATGAAATTCCATCCAGATAGACACGTAGCCCACCACGAGGAGACTAAAGATCTGCTATTGGATCGTCAAAAATCGAGCCCCAGGCCGTCGAGAAGTTGGAGAGATGGTAGAGAGAAAAACAAAAAACTTTGCTTATAAGTTTTGAAAATATCTTTTGAAAAAAATCAAACGCGCGATACTTATAAGCCACGAAAATATCTTCCTTTTTTTTTATTTTTTTGAAATTTGCACCACAACGGTCAACGGTCAACGGTCAACGGTCAACAGCCCCAAGAACCAACCCCACATGCATATCTAAACTCGAACATGCATAAAAACACATATGAACATGCTGTAAAGTAAATGATAAACATTCGTCAAAAAACACTAAAAGAGAAAACAGATCAGGATCTCACAACTCTCCCCTCTTAAAGGAATTTCATCACTGAAATTTAACATTGAAACTCAAGCCAAATACTATCCCGCAACCATCGACAGTCTCTGATGAAAACCCAATAACATCGTACAACAGTAAAAATGTCCCAGCAACTGAAACCCCAAAACTGTCGTCACACAAGGATAACACGACGTATAGAATCAACCTCCATATAGACTACCCGCACGTGCAAGTTCCACTAACACTACTGTCATCCATGAAACATCTATTAAACATTTGATGAAGATCCAACTCACGCTGCCTAACCTCAAAACATAACTCTCGCCGAACACAAACAACTCCAGTGACAAACGCACAACGCGAGACCAATCCATCAGGGAACTTGATCCCAAACACTCTCTATTCCAGAACATAGAGACTACCACCTTCGTTCACACTGCCACATACTGACTTACTCGCACCATATCATGCACACCAAGGATAATGTCCACGAGTCTAGACCCACGACGTCGACCCCCGACATCGGTTACACAAAGTCACATACTCCATGCACAACGCTACATTGGTTCTGACGATCACCAGACAACTACCGACTTTAATACCACATCATTACCCTACTAATGCTAACAATGCCATCATGTAGCTGACATGACGCCCATCTACAAGCAACAACACAAACATTCAACTCTGGAGAGAAGCTCACTTAACTCACTTGGAATGCGAAGGAATGCGTTCCTTCTAAACTTTCATCCTCTATCTGATCTTCTATTATGGATCGCAATTCTCACCCTAGAATAGAAAAACACTAGGTGATACACCATTGTCCCAGATAAGGTTCTAAACAACTGAAAACCAATCTGACATCACAACCACAAGGCCACCTGACCCCAATGAGTCACTCGACCCAACACGTCACGCAGACAGATCACCTCATTGGTATCTAACAACCTACACAAACCCAACCATGTCTCCCGTGTAACCGCACATCACTACACAACTCAACATCTTGCCATTAAACCACAGATACCAAGGCTACAGATCAACCTTAGATTAAACATGACCGTCGTCATCCAACAAAGCAAACATGATGATTGCCGTCCGATATCATACCCAAAATCATAACTTATACCTCACCGTACTCTCGGGACCACCCTCCGAACAAACGGTTATGCCAAAACACAACACTTACCACAATCGATGACCACTCCTCGACTCTAAGAACTCTGAGCAGTTCAAAGCCCCAAAATAGAACATAAAGCCAGACTCTGAAAAGTTTGCCAAAAACCCACCATTTACTACTGCATGATTTCGATAAAAGTCTCACTTTTCCAAGAGCTAGAAGTATAACCATACACACATAACCTAGACCAAGGCGCACATAGCGGTTAAAGATTCTCTACGGATCACTATATAGAAAAGAACTCTACGTCTCAACACTAGCTCCCTTGTCAATAAGGGCAAACACAAGCATTCCTAGTCTACCAACCCGACCTCACGGGGAACACAACCCAAATGGTTCAATCATCTTACATAGCAAACCACACTCTGACTAGGTTACCACGACCTACTATGTTCACCACACTCACACGTACTCTCTTACGATCTTCCACCATAGGATAATACTAACCTCAAACATGCAATTCTTTACGGTCCCCAACTGCGGGAGCAATCAAATCCCAAATCATACATACAGATGTCTGGATGTAGAGCGTCTCTGTGAGACCCTGATCCATTTTCTTGTTTGACGTTTTTCAATGTGTGTTTACCGTTCTTGTTACGACATGTTTATATGCTTTTTTATGCATGATCGGAGCTATATATGCATGTGGGGTTGGTTCTCGGGGCCGTTGGGTGTTATGATGCAATTTTAAAAAAAAGATATATTTTCGTGGTCTATAAATATCTAGCTTTAGATATTTTGGAAAAGATATTTTCATAACTTGGTGGCTAAGTTTTCTTTCTTCAAACCAAAAGCCCTGCCTTCTCTCTAGATTCTCAGGGGCCCGGGGCTCGATTTTTGACGATCAGATAGCTGATCCTTAGTCTCCTCGTGGTGGGCTACGCGTTCATTCGGACGGAATTCCATTCCAACGAAGCTCGATTTTGCATGTGGTTCAAGGCATTGAGTTTTTTACTCAACGAGGTAGGATCCTAGACTCTCATGTCTTATAAGGGTCCTACGTGAAATCTTGTATGTTTTTACCGTTTAAAAATGCATCAAAAATTGGTTTATAAGTTAGGTTTTGGTTTAAAATCATTTTGGGTGTTTTTGATTGGATGGAATCGGGTTTAGAGTGTTTCTCTCAAGGTTTTGTGGTAGTTTTGGACTTTCGTATGTCCGTGGGTTGTTAAAAGGGTGTTTGGATGGTTTAACATGGAGTTGAGAAGCTTTTTCCATTATTAGGGTTTGCTTTCCATCGTTACCCTGTTCACTATTTTAAAAATCTAAAATTTTTTCTTTTGTGTTGACACATTTTCTGTTGGTGTCGACACTTTTTGTCGCTGGTGTCGACATTTTTCTGTTTGTGTCGACACATTTCTCTGCTGCTGTTTGTGTTGTAACTATCGGTTATTTTGTGTCGACACCTCTGGTGTTTCTGTCGACACCTCTGGTGTTTCTGTCGACACCTTTGCTGTTTGTGTTGACAACTTTTCTGTTTGTGTCAACACTTTTGCTGGTTGTGTTGAACCCTTTTTCTTTGGTCATGTTGGGCGTGTGTGAGTTCATGTTGGCCGTGTTGGGCATGTGTGAGTTCATGTTGGCCGTGTTGGGCGTGTGTGGGTTCGTGTTGGCCGTGTTGGGCATGTGTGGGTTCGTGTTGGCTATGTTGGGCGTGTGTGGGTCAGTGTTGGCCGTGTTGAGTGTGTGGGAGTTCGTGTTGGCCGTGTTGAGTGTGTGAGAGTTTCTGTTGGCCGTGTTGGCCGTGTGTTGGTTTGGGTTATGATGTGTTGGTGGTTGGGTCCTTGGTTTCCAATTGGTTTTCTATGGTATTCAGTTGATTTATTATGGGATTAGTTGGTTAAAATACTGTTGGATTCTTTTCAGGGTTCAGTTGGTTGTGTGGTGGCTTCAAAAGTCGTGTCGTGGCTTTGAGTGTTTGTTTAGGTGCCATCCTCAGGGGTGACGTGCATGGCTAGATGTGGGTTATTGGGGCATGGTTGTGTGCGTCGTGGTTGGGTATGGGCGTATTTAGGCCCGTGGCACGTTTGGAGAAAAAGTGGTGTTTGTGACCTCATGGTTTGAGGGGTTTAGCGCTGGCCTTCGGGTTAGCCTTGGTTTTATGGGCTGATGGTTATCCCTGTTAGTGGATGTCGGGTTGTTTAGTGGGTGGCATCATGATGTGAAGTTATATATGGCTATGTGCGTTTATAATTGCTTATGTGTATTTATAACTGTTTATTTATGTACGGATTATGAAAATGGATTACATGGCTTTGATATCGTTATGTGTAACGTGGTTTGTACTTTAAAACTCAGAGTTTTATAGGCATGTGTGTGTGGGTTATGAGGAACGGATGCATGTGGTGCATGTTGCATGAGTTGTAAGTGTTGTGTGAGTCACGTGTGTAGCATGTGACGTAGTTTGTGAAACGTAGTGATAGTATTTGGTTTTATGCATTTAAATCCTGGTTAGGTTATGCATAGGTGTATGGAATGGGATAGATTAATATGTGGTTCTGTGAATGTTAGCTCTAGCTAACAGTGCATTCGAAAGGGCTGCGGTCCCTCAGTGAAAGTCCGTGAAGGCGCATTTGATAGGGCTGTGGTCCCTCAGTGAAAGTCCATAAAGGTATATTTGGTAGGGGTGAGGTCCTTCGGTTAAAGTCTGTAAAGGTGCATTCGGTAGGGCAGAGGTCCTTTGGTTAAAGTCCATAATGGTATATTGAAGGGGGTTGCAGTTCTACGGTAAAAGTCCATGAAGATGTGTGTGTTGCATGGGTTGCGTGAGTTGTGTGTGTTGCACGGGTTATGTGCGTTACATTGACGGGGTTGCGGTCTATCAGTGAAAATCCAAAAAGGTACATGGATTGCATGAACTTCATTATGAGACGGATAAAACCAATTTGAAATTATTTTTAAGAATCGTGTGAATCGCGATCTAAAAACCATTTTCAAACTATTTTCAAGGCTCCTGTGAGTGAGTCTAACATGGTTATTATCCTCGCTTTTCCTTGCCTGTGAAAATTTTTTTGAAGGCTTGAAAGAGAGTCTAAAAAAAACTGCACCTCGTTTTCCTAGCATGTTTAGCTTATATTTCATGTGTTGTCTAGTTTTTGCTGAGCTTTGGCTCACGGTGTGGGATTTGAAATGTTTTTCAGGTACCGGTCACGCAAGTTGATCCAGGTTTGGCTGGAGAGATAGAAGAGCTATAGTCTTTCTTTTTATTCTTTTTGTTTCATGTATGTATACATGTTTTCCCAATGTTAGAGCCGTGTAATGTAAGCCTTTTGGCAGTTATATACAATGCATGTATGTTTTATTTTGAAAGTGTATTCTCGGGTTGGGTATTATGTTTGGTGTTTGTGGGTGTTTCACGTGACCTGGAGTTTGGAGCGTGATAGATTGGTATTAAAGCTCTGGGTTCGAATACCTAAGAGCCGTGGGAAGAGGGTGTTTCCCGTGTGAGGTTGATTGTGTGTGCTTGATTGCATGTGTTTAGATGCTTTGATAACATGAACGTGTTGACATGTTATGCATGAGAATGTTGTGTATATGTGAGCATAGGGGTTGAACTGTGGAATTAATTAGTCTTGCCTTTGGGCGTTTGGATTAACAAACATGGGAGCCAAGTTAGAAACGCGTTTAGCTGATGTGATTTCTAGCCAGGAATCTGAGTAGGTTATCCAGATTGATGCGTCGTTCTTGTTAGTTCCCCTCGGTATGTGGGGTTTGTTTAGCATGAATCTATATTGCTATGTGTTAGCATGCTTATGTGGTTAGTGTTTATGGTTATACAATGTGCTGCATCTTATGTTCTGTCTTCCGTTTATATAGACGTGATGTCTGCGTAGAGCGGGCGAGGCTATGTTCGAGGCTATGACCATGGGTTTGGAGTTGGGGGAGGACTCCATCGGTGGTGTGTTGTGTTAAGACAGCTGTTGGTGAGGATGTGAGGTTGGGGGAGTTGTAGATCTCGTGTCTTTGAGATAGTTAGCCGTTGTTTAGGATGCCTGACCTTGTTTGACTATATCCTAGGAATGGTTTGGCTAACCATCTTATATGCCTGTGTCGATTGCAATCGATGGTTTGTTTTCTTTTGACCTTATGTTGAATTTTGGGGGCCAAATTCCTTTAAGGGAGGTAAAGTTGTGAGACCCTGACCTGTTTTCTTTTTCGACGTTTTTTAACGTGTGTTTACCGTTCTTGTTACGGCATGTTTATATGCTTTTTGATGCATGATCGGGGCTAGATATCCATGCGGGGTTGGTTCCCGGGGTTGTTGGAAGTTACGATGCAATTTAAAAAAAAAAAGAGATATTTTCGTGGCCTATAAATATCTAACTTTAGATATTTTGAAAAAGATATTTTCACAACTTGGTGGCTAAGTTTTCTTTTTCCAAACCAAATGCTTTGCCTTCTCTCTAGATTCTCAGGAGCTTAGGCCTCGATTTTCGACGATCAGATAGTAGATCCTTAGTCTCCTCGTGATGGGCTAGGCGTTCATCCAAATGAAATTTTATTCCGGCGAAGCTCAATTTTACACGTGGTTTGAGGCATCGAGTTTTTGACTCAACAAGGTAGAATCCTAGACTCTTATGTCTTATAAGGGTGCTACGTGAAATCTTGTGTCTTTTTACCACTAAAAAATGCATGAAATATTGGTTTATAAGTTGGGTTTTGGTTTTAAATCATTTTGGGTGTTTTCGATTGGATGGAATCGGGTTTTGAGTGTTTCTCTCGAGGTTTTATGGTAGTTTTGGGCTTGCATATGTCCATGGGTTGTTAAAGGTGTGTTTGGATGGTTTAATTTGGAGTTGAGATGCTTTTTCCATTGCTAGGGTTTGCTTTCCGTCGTTGCCCTGTTCACTATTTCAAAAATCTAAAATTTCTTCTTTTATGTCAACACATTTTCTATTAGTGTCGACACTTTTTGTCGCTGGTGTCGACACTTTTCCGTTTGTGTCGACACATTTCTCTACTGCTGTTTGTGTTGTAACTCTTGGTTCTTTTTTGTCGACACCTCCGCTGTTTGTGTCGACACCTTTTCTGTTTGTGTCGACACTTTTGCTAGTTGTGTTGAACCCTTTCCTTTGGTCGTGTTGGGTCCTTAGGGGATTCTTTTGGCCGTGTTGGGCATGTGTGGGTCCGTGTGTGCTGTGTTGAGCGTGTGGGATTTTGTGTTGGCCGTGTTGGGCATGTGTGGGTTCATGTTGACCGTGTTGGGTGCGTGTGGATCCGTGTTGGCCGTGTTGAGTTTGTGGAAGTTTGTGTTAGCTGTGTTGAGCGTGTGGGAGTTCGTGTTGGCCGTGTTGGGCGTGTGTTGGTCTGGGTTATGATGTGTTGGTGGTTCGGTTCTTGGTTTTCAATTGGTTTCCTATGGTATTCAATTGATTAATTATGGGATTAGTCAGCTAAAATACTGTTGGATTCTTTTCGGGGTTCGAATAGTTGTGTGGTGGCTTCAAAAGTCGTGTTGTGGCTTCGAGTGTTTATTTAGGTTCCATCCTCGGTGGTGACGTGCATGGCTAGATGTGGGTTATTGGGGCACGATTGTGCGCGTCGTGGTTGGGTATGGGCATGTTTGGGCCCGTGGCACCTTTGGGGTAAAGGTGGTGTTTGTGGGGTTTTAGCGCTAGCCTTCAGGTGAGGCTTGGTTTTATGGGCTGATGGTTGTCCCTGTGAGTGGATGTCAGGTTGTTTGGCGGGTGGTGTCAGGATGTGAAGTTGTATATGGCTATGTGCATTTATAACTATTTATTTATGTACGGATTATGTAAGTGGATTACATGGCTTTGATATCGTTACGTGTAACGTGGTTTGTGCATTAAAACTCATAGTTTTATAGGCATGTGTGTGTGGGTTATGAGGAACGGGTGCATGTGGTGCATGTTGCATGAGTTGCAAATGTTGTGTGAGTGGTGTGTGTAGCATGTGACGTGGTTTGTGAAATGTAGTGACAGTACATGATTTTATGTATTTAAATCCTGGTTAGGTTATGCATCGGTGTATGGAATGGGATAGATGAATATGTGGTTCTGTGAATATTAGCTCTGGATGACGTTGCATTCGATAGGGCTGCGGTCCCTCGATGAAGGTCCGTAAAGGTGCATTCGATAGGGCTGCGGTCCCTCGGTGAAAGTCCGTAAAGGTATATTTGGTAGGGCTGAGGTCCTTCGGTTAAAGTCTGTAAAGGTGCATTCGGTAGGGCTGAGGTCCTTTGGTTAAAGTCCATAAAGGTATATTGACAAGGGCTGCGGTCCTACGATGAAAGTCCGTGAAGATGTGTGTGTTGCACGGGTTATGTGCGTTGGGCTGCGGTCCGTCGGTGAAAATTCAAAAAGGTATATGGATTGCATGAACTGCATTATGAGATGGATAAAGCCAATTTCAAATTGTTTTTAAGAGTCATGTGAATCGCGATCTAAAAACCGTTTTCAAACTATTTTCAAGGCTCCTATGAGTGAGTCTAAGATGGTTATTATCCTCGCTTTCCCTTGCTTGTGAATATCATTTTGAAGGCTTGAAAGAGAGCCTAAAAAAAACTGCACCTCGTTTTCCTAGCATGTTTAGCTTATATTGCATGTGTTGTCTAGTTTCTGCTGAGCTTTGACTCACGGTGTGGGATTTGAAATATTTTTCAGGTACAGGTCATGCAGGTTGATCCGGGTTTGCCTGGAGAGATAGAAGAGCTGTAGTCTTCCTTTTTGTTCTTTCTATTTCATGTATGTTTACATGTTTCCTCGGTGTTGGAGCCGTGTAATGTAAGCCTTTTGGCGGTATATACAATGCATGTATGTTTTATTTTGAGAGTGTATTCTTGGGTTAGGTGTTATATTTTGTGTTTGTGAGTGTTTCACGTGACCCGGAGTTTGGGGCGTGACATTCTCGCACCACACATTAAAGCCACAAAGAATCCGTCATACAATCACCTGATCCCGGCGATACAAGTTCTTGAGGCACAACTTTAAGGATCACAACACGGATACATAATACAGAGAGATTTTCACAGTCTCAAAACACAACCCGAACTGAATCAATCAAGATCCCAACATCTATATCCAACCATGATGAAACCTAAATGAAACAACTCTCTTCATCCAGAGAAAGAAACGGTCAACAAAAAATCATGACCCAACCTCATCGTTCTGGAAGTACTCCTCAACACTTGGCCTCTAAAGAACTCTGTCAACCTTACCTTGAGGTCACCTTGACCACAGTCAAACAGCTGCCATCAAAACTCCTACTAGGCAAACCACATCCACATCATGGCCTCAAGCCCACTGTCTAAACAGCTCACATAGAAGGTGCACGACACCAAACAAAGGGAACCCAATCCTGAGACCTTTCATCCGAAGTTACCAAGAACTCCCTTAACCATGTAGACACCTTTCGCACTTTCTCTCTCAAAGCACACATTGATCACAAGCATCGTAACCTATGATTTCTCACCTATCTACCCAGACTAGCCAAACCACATGGCACATTGCTGAACTTTATTACTCCACACTTCGTTTCCATGGGCAAACAACATACCCATCTCTGAACCTAAGGTGGAACACAAATAACCTCCGGACATATCATACTCAGGATGCATCGTCATAGCACTAAGCCAACTACATGCACCCAGCACGGTTCCCAAACACGTTCTCCTAATCACTATGATCATAATTAAACCATGACCCTATAGTCTCGTAGGAATCCCACATAACTGAAATCGTCACATGTTCGAATCGTAACCTCAACCCTTACACATTCCAACACCGTCGCGACCCATACTCATCCCAGAATATCGTAACTCATACTCGTCCCCATATCCTTGAGCTTACTCACTTGTACTAGCTCAAGTCTCAAACCTCAATAAGGTATACAACGTCCAAGTCATCAAACACTACACTAACAACCGACAATATCCTACTAGCAAGGATATTCCCAAAACCACTCACATTCTACTATCTCAACACATGCCCAGCCAAGGATTACTACGTTCCCATTTGCTATGTTCCCGTCTATACCCTATCCTGAGTACACGGCTCATGACATAACATGTCTCACGACATACCTAATCCATCACATGGCCAAAACCACGTACATCAGCCTTACCTGAAAGGGATTACCACTTTCCATAAATCCAGTCACAGCTGATTCCTAGGGTCTTCGACACTCTATCGCCCTTACTCACAAGGCCAACTAGAACACAACTTAAACTTCTAATAGCGTAATCTCCAGAGGATCCATCTACCAACACCAAGCCACTAACCAGGCTTCAACTACACCTGAACAAAACTCTGCTCATGGAAACGCTCGATAGTTTACCAACCGAAGCCAACCTCACACGGCTAACCCCAATTCACCAACGAGTTCCATAATGCGCCATGCGACCGACACTCAGCCCAAAACCTTACCTTTCAGCACCAAACTGCAACCGAGTCGCACACCCAAGACCCAAACCACGGTCTCATCATCTCGAAGGTTACTCAGTTCATATATAAAAGAAATATAGAACACAACAACCTATCATGTCATTTTTAACTTGTATCATATAATCATGCTAACACAGCCAAAATGATTATGCAAACACATCACACATACCGAGGAGAACCGACAAGAATGACGCGTCACTTTGGATAACCTACTTCGGTTTCCTGCTAGAAATCACGTCAGCTAAATGCGTTTCTAACTTGGTTCCCAAGTTTGTTAACCCAAACGCCCGAAGGCAAGACTAATCAATCCAAAGGTCCAACCTCCGTGCTCACATATACACGGCATCAACATGCTCAACAACTAACATGCTCATGTTATAAACACAGGCAACCAAGCACACAAACATCTTCACAAGGTGATACACCCTCTTTCCACGGCTCATAGGTATTCGAACCCAGAACTCTGATACCAAATTGTCACGCCCCAAACTCCGGGTCATGCGAAAAGCCCATGAATAACCATCAAAATTGAAATACAATAAACCCAAGGTTTCTCTCAAAAATATAAAACATGCATACATCAGTCCACGGCCATAACAAATACATTGCTTTACAACATATTACATCCAAAAATGAAACATATACAAAGGTGTAAACTATCTATCAAGACAAAACAAAGTCTTTTCATCAACCACCTCCGGGCACCTCAAGGTCAACCTACAGGACCACATTCACCTGAAAAAAGTTTTAACAAATCCCACAACGTGAGCTGAAGCCTAAAAGAAATAGACTATAATGTAATAAAGCAGGACATGCAATCACATAGCATATAGACTCAACCACATAAGCCAAAAAGGTTTTAATTCATAAAATTCAAAGTTTTCCATTAGACTCCACAAGCCACCAAAATGGTTTTCCATCCTCAAAATCGAGCATTTCAACAATGAAAACAACGTTTCACAGTTAATGAAAAGCAGTAACCAAAATGTTATTTTTCACTCGAATGACAACTGAGGACAAAACGATATTTTCCACTCGTAATACACAGCCAAGGAAAAAAGAGAAAATGAATCCTATGTACTGACTCTGTCAACTCAAGACAAAGGCAACAACTATAAACTCCTGCCCATTACCTATCCCTGAATCATTTAAGACCTGTTAGGTAATGACAAGTTCTATACGAATTCACAACAACGTAAACCACTTAGTTTATAGGCCCGAAACCTAAGGGCACTAAGCACCCACCACCTCATTTAAGGGGATTAACCCGAAGGCACAAAGGTACCTACTCCATGCACATTTTTAGACTTTCACCGAGGAGCAATATAGACCCACATCCACACACACACACTGTCACGGCACATCTATAGGATCATTTAAAAACCAGCCCGAAGCTCAACTACAAAAAACCCATAAAATAGTTATACATCAACATGTATAAAAAGATCCAATATCTATCAAGCATAGAGATCAACTAACATTTAAAGCATGTTTTCGTCGTATCTAAGAAAACGTTTAAAAGTTGGGACTCAACCCCAAGGGTCAGCTCCAAACCTAAAAAAAACACACATTTTAAAGATTTTCACTAAACCTCCATTTTCAAAACCACCTTCTCGAAAACTACGGACATCCACACATCCGAATCATGTAATAAAACAAGAAAAAGCGTAAAAACATGATTTTTATCCAACCACAAGGTTTAAACATAAAACATGATGTATAAAGCATTTTTGAACAGTTATACATTAAACATGTATAAAGATCCAATGGCCAACCGCCATTGTCATCCACAAACAAACTCCCAAGAAACAAGAAATTTGATAAAAAGTTCCAATAAGAATGACAAACAAGCTTTTCAAAGACATATGGCAAAAACCGGATGAAAAACGGTTAAAAAAGTTTGACATACCCTCACTATTTTGATTATAACTTTTCCTACAAAAATAACTTTGTTGTGAGAATGGTGTCATTGGAAAGAAGACTTCTGGGGCTTCAAATTGAGCACAAAATTGACCCCATTCTGAGTCCGAATGAGGGAGATACATCGATTTTAAAAATAAATTTTCAACCAGTAAAAACAGACCGTGGGCTAGACCGCTCGAGCGGTCTCTCTAGCAGTCAGGCAACTCGAGAACATTCCAAGACCACCAGACCGCTTGAGCGGTCCCTCAAGCCATCTTGTGCCGAGAACTAATCTTTTTACCAAAATTGAAGCCAACAACCATCCAAACCCAAATCAAACCCACCTACTCACATATTTTTGAAACCCATGGACATGCATGAGCCCACAACCTCAAAGGAAACCAAAAAAAACACTTTAAACAATAACATTTTTGTCCAACCAAACCCATTTCATCCAACCGAAAATGCTTTAGAAGCTGCCACAGACTTGGTCTCCATGGTGGAATCAGCAATGCATGACTGCTTGATACTCCTCAAACTTGTAGTTCCACCTCCCATGGTAAACACATAATTTGAGGTAAACTTTTGGGAATCCTTATCTGACTAAAAATTTGAGTTTGTGTACTACAAAGGTACTTGTAGCGCTCCTGTCCCGTTTTAATATAAACTGTATATGATGTTGGAACCAACCCAATGTAAAAAAAAACAATTTTCTTCGGAAATTATGTCTTTGAATAACCCATATGTGCCTCAAGATCACTTATAAGAAACTTAGTTCATAAAAATTTCCAATATTAAAATCTAGCGGAGACCACTCGAGCGGACACCACACTCCTCGAGCGATGACACACCCGATAGTTTTTACTTAAAAACTATGAAAAAATGCTTATATTCATGAAAACCTGATTCAAATGATTAATTTTGTAAACCTATTTCGAAAGGATAAAACCTAAGGAGTAAAATACATAACTAAAAATAAAGTTTTCATTCATTAGAAACCAATCAATTCTGCCAAAACTGTTCCTTGGGAAATCACCGCACCCAGCTCAGTCCAAATAATAACACCCTTACATGCATGCATCATATGAATGTGTAACCCAAAGGCCTTACAATAATAGTTTGATTCGAAATTACATTAATCCAACCGTTCAAAAGATTACATCTGTACACTTTCATTTCTCAAAGATAACTATCCAAAGAAAACAATGTAATCCTTTAACTTTCCCAAAAAGCTACCGATGCTGATCTTACTCCATAGCCCTCTTTCCGCTGTCACCTGAAATGCTGTTAAACAACATGAGCCTAACCTCGTAGGAACAAGACTAACAATGAATACATGCATGATATGCGAAGATGGTTATGCAAGATGCACGAATCAACTTAATCACTTCATAGCGTTTGTTTGAAATAGAATTCTCCTTGCATAACCAGGTTTCATAAAGAAAGGTTATTATTCCACGTTTTCCTATCATATTCACAAGAATAGTCAGCATTTACCGTTAATTCATCAATCTTACTATTCTATATTAACCCAAACCATTTCGTCATTTTTCCATATTACCAAATTGAGGTGTCCCAGATCCAAGTTCATCGTTACTCACACACGTATAAACATGCTCTACCAATTCATAACTCAAATTGTAGGCACTGGCGTCGGACGAGCGTATAGACCCATGTAGCATTACCCTCCATCCGGCCACACGGGCCCCGTGGGGGAACGGTACGTTCTACACCCCGACACGACCAACGTTTATTCCCAGTAACTAGCCGGTGGGCAGAGAACCGAACTACATCCTTTCCCGGTCTTTAGTCGGCGGGCAGAGAACCCGAATACGTCCTTTCCTGGTTGCTAGCCGGCTGGCAGAGAACCCAATCTGTGCAGTTTTCTGGACTTTCACCGAGGAACAACTTGTGCCCAACCTTAAATAATTCAGAAACCAGTCCTTTTACATATCACACACATCACACACACGTGAGTCCAACCCAATGGCTCCTCTCACCAACCCGTTCCATTACACAATTTCATCATCCACATTTCCATTATTCTCAGCTCAAACCAAATTAATCATAATGTGATTTCAAATTCGCAAGTTCATTGATTTTATATAATGCTCTAACTTGATATTAATATACGTTACATGACTTCATGGAGTTAAATCACAATAGGTAATAATAACCTTCAATTGAACCATCAATCATGTCAATTTCATCGTACAACACCTTCAAACCTCAAAGCCCCAATTTCATTTCCCTAGTTTAACCCCAAACGCAAACCCTAGGTTCTCATTTCTCACTCCAAACACGAGATAGGACAACATTAAGATGGATTAATGATAAATCCTTCACAAATTCAAAATTTAATCCTCATCATTACCGAATTCAATTTTAGGGTTTCGAAAATCACAAACTTCATATCTTTAGGTTCATAAACTAAAAAATACGACACATGTCACTCAAAGATTCAAAGAAAGTCTTGAATCCTACCTTTTAATGCTAGAACCGTAAGAAAATACCCCGAATGAACTCCAATCAGTTGAATCTCCAACCTCGTGGTGAGAACGACATCTCCAACGCTAAGATCGAGTCTTCAACCATTGAACCACCGAGAGGAAGGCAAAGAAACCCACCCCAAGAAGCCAAACAAGCCCTTATTATCTCTCAAACCCAAACCCTAACACTCACCCAAGCTTTAGAGAGAGAGACATAAGGAGAAAATGAGGAAAAAGAAGGTCCACGCTCGTTTTTAATGCATCAGGTCCGCTACAGCCCGCTTGAGCGATCCCCCACCGCTCGAGCGGTCCCATGGCAGAAAACTCTCTGCCACCTCACCGCTCGAGCGGTCAACCCTGGGCTACAATTCTCACTTACTATGGCTGAAATTGAATCATATACATGCAACTTGTCCTCCGGCTACACATTTTTTTGTGGAATTTCACCTTTGATCATCATAAACGAACACGTACAAGCTCCAGACTAATTTACACGTGATTCTTTCTCCCCAAACATCCCCACAAAGCATAGTAAACATGCTTTTACTAAAATTCAAAATTAGAAAGGTCCAGGTCACTACAATCTCCCCCACTTAGGAGATTTCGTCCTCGAAATCACACGTACCTCAAGGGTTGAACAATTCGGGGTAATTCCTTCGAACTTCTTATTCTCATTCCCAAGTAGCTTCTTTGATGCCATGATAAAGCCATAACACCTTCACATATTGAATAGTCCTCCCCCACAAGACTTGTTCTTTACTGTCAATAATCCTCATCGGTCTTTCCTCGTAGGTAACATCGTCGTCAACCTCCAACTCGGTCCAATCTAGGATGTGGGACGGATCCGGTTCATACTTTCGCAGCATAGACACGTGGAAAACGTTGTGCACGAAGGCTAATTGTGGTGGCAAGGCTAGGCGATAGGCTACTTCTCCAATTCTGTCAAGGATTTCAAATGGGCTGATAAAAAGCGGTGATAATTTCCCACTCTTACCAAATCTCATTAGACTCTTCCATGGCGAAACCTTCAAGAACACGTGGTCTCCTACCTCAAACGTTAATGGTCTCCTTCTTTTATCTGCGTAACTCTTCGGACTACTTTGGGCGGTCATTAAACGTTTACGGATTGTGACAATTTTTTTCGTGGTTTCACGCACCAACTCAGGCCCTAACACAGCTGTCTCACTGACATCAGCCCAACACACGGGTGATCTACAAGGTCTACCATATAGTGCTTCATAAGGCGCCATCCCGATGCTCGATTGGTAACTGTTGTTATAGGTAAATTCTACCAACGATAGATGGTCCTCCCATGACCCACGAAAATCTAAAACACACGCTCGTAACATATCCTCAAGTATCTGGATAGTGCGTTCTGACTGGCCGTCTGTCTAGGGATGAAAGGCGGTACTAAGAAATAGGCTCGTTGCCATAGCCAACTGCAACCTCTACCAAAAACGTGATGTGAAACGAGGATCTCAATCGAAGATAATAGAAATCGGTACCCCATGGAGCCTAACGATCTCTCGTATGTAGAGTTTGCTAGGCTTCTCAACTGAATCTGTCATGCAAATCGGTAAAAAGTGTGCCGATTTAGTTAATCTGTCCACCACAACCCATATAGCATCATGCCCCTTTGGTGACCTCGGAAGGCCTGAGACAAAATCCATGGCGACATTTTCCCATTTCCACTGTGACACTGGTAACGATTGCAACTGAGCCGCTTGTTTTTTATGCTCAGCTTTCACTTGTTGACAAGTGAGACAACACAAAACAAAAAGTGCAACGTCTTTCTTCATACCTTTCCACCAGAACTACCTACGCAAGTCATGATACATTTTTGTGCTACCCGGATGTACCGCTAATCGTGAATGATGGAACTCGTGAAGTATGTCTTTCCAAAGTGTTTCTGGCATAAAGATCCTTCCAGCAAACCTCGAACTTTGATCGGAGTGGATTGTCCACTCCTAGGTATCCTCGCCGTTCAAAACTCGTTCCCGAAACATCAAACTCTCAACATCCGATTGTTGTGCTTCAACAATGCGATGAATAAGGGTAGGTTGGGAAATCATCGTAAACAGAGCGACTTCCCCATCAAACTTTCCTAAACGAAGGTCATATTCTCCAACTGCTCCAAGCATATTCCACTCCGTAGCTACTATTCTTGCTAATGTATTCAAGGATTTCCGACTGACAGCATCGGCTACCACGTTCGCCTTACTTGGGTGGTATTGGAGATCAAAATCATAATCTCCTAAAAACTCCATCCATCTTCTCTGGCGCATAGTCAAATCTTTCTGTGAAAATAAATACTTCAAACTTTTATGATCTGAGAATACTTCGAAGCGTTCCCCGTATAGATAATGCCTCCAAATATTAAGAGCAAAAACCAAGGCTGCAAGCTCCAAATCATGCGTAGGATAATTTTCTAATGAACCTTCAGTTGTCTCGATCTATAGGCCACCACCTTGCATAGTTGCATTAACACACAACCCAATCCGTCATGGGACGCATCGCAATAAACGGTATAACCGAGTCCCCTCTCTGGAATAGTCAGAACGGGCGTACTTGTTAGTAACATCTTCAACATCAAAAAGGTAAGTTCACAACTATCGTCCCATACAAACATGATCCCCTTTCGCGTAAGGCGTGTTAAAGGCGTTGCAAGTCTAGAAAAATCTTTCACGAACCGATGGTAGTATCTTGCTAATCCCAAGAACCTTCGAATCTCAAACACATTTTTCGATTTTTCCCACTCCATCCCGTGAAACTACATGCCCCAGAAATTTCACTTCTGATAACCAAAATTCACACTTGTCATACTTGGCATATAATCGATGCTCTCGCAACAGTTGTAGGGCGATTCGAAGGTGTTCCTCGTGTTTTTCTTATTGGAGCGGAAAAAATTTTTTAAACCGACGCCGTGACCGTAAAAAACGACGTATTCATTTTTTATGAATACTGCGAACTATATTAATCTTAATAGTATAATACCTTTATGAAACTTGTCGAAAAGTTTCAGGAAGTCCCGAATACGTTGAAGATGACCTTGCAACCTTCTCACGTATATCCCGGACGCACTACGATAATCACGATGTGTAGGCACCGATTCCGATCGAAGTGTTCTTCCTCCTTTTGGTTTCTTCTCACACACTTATCTCCAAAAGGCAAAAATTAA